>JAQZBX010015848.1:0-37086 GCA_029593785.1 Cabassous unicinctus
TTTTTTTTAAATTCAGAATCTTACACTAACCCCACCCATGGAACCAGGAAGGGAAAGCATGGAGGCTCTCCTAACAGTCCCTTGATGCTGAAAGTGGCAGTAAGAGACGCTCAGGACTGTTCATGCGAAGACCCAGGCATACAGACAACCTCTGAAGTGGAAAGGAAAGAGATCATTTGGCCTAGTGTAACACTCTGCCTTTTGATCGCAGGACCGCTCAAACTTGGTACTATATTGACAATTTTGTCCACATAATTCTTCTTGGGGGAGGGGCTGACTTGTGCATACACTGCAGGGTTTTTAGCAGCATCCCTGGTCTCTATGCTCTAGATGCCAGTAGCATTTCAACTACTTATTATAATCAAAAATGTCTCAAGATGTTGCCAACGAACCCTTGAGGAGTGAAGTCCCTCCTCACTGTGAACCAATGTTTCATGTGTTTGAAGCAACTCCATTTTTAACCTTTACTATTGAATATATGAAAAGGCTTTCAATATGATGTACTACTTTGAACTCAATTAAAATTTAATAATTCAATTTTCCCGGTCATGATATAGAGAAAACCATATCATAGGAATTCATCTTTGTTTTCAAAGTGCCATTTCTCTATGCATTTATCCTTCACACCTTCTAAATCAGCTGAAGAATGTAGAATACTTGGCTGTCTTGGTTTTTAGTCCAGATTTTCTTCCTTCCATAGCAATCCAACTGGTGCCTCTACAGTTGTGTATGCACTTCACCATGAGTCAGAAAGCGAGATGCCCTTGTTCTCTATTTGCATTTGCTATGCTCTAGGATTTGAGGACATCTACCTCTGATTAAAGAACAATACTACTATCCTTCCATACTCTTTCTCATAAATACTTATGTTTCAGGCAAGTTATATTTTCCACTTTTTTTAAAAAGGAGAAAAATATTTGCATTTTAACGATGTTATGAGGAAAAAACCTGCAGTGTAACTTATTATGCATGCATAATAAACTCTCTACAATTGGCTTGCTATTTTTTAACTTATAATGTTATCACAATTATTTTTCAGGTCACCAAAATATCCAAAATTATCATTTCATTTGTTGCTTATTTTCCATATATATATGTATGAGCCACGATTTTGACCATTTCCTTCTTATTTAATATTTATTTTAGTTTAAAGTTTTAGTATAATAAATAATGCTGTCTTCCATGGATCAATGCTGTCCTTTTATTGCAGGCCCAGTACTGACTATAGCCTGGAAACTGATAAAGTGGTCATGGTGTTCTACACTTTGGTGATTCCCATGTTGAACCCTCTGATTTACAGCTTGAAGAACAAGGATGTGAAAACAGCTCTCAGGAAAATGTTTGGCTCCAAAATATCTTCTTAGAGAACATTGTTTTGAAAAAGACTCAGGATCCCTTCATGCAGGGTGTTAAAAGGGTGAAGAGGTGGGTTGAACTGTTAGTGTATTATTAACAATTATTAGTTGGTTTTAAATGAATCTTTTTCATTAGTAAATTTTTGTGCATTTTTTATTTCAAAGTGCAGATTTGAGCATATGTTAAAATGCTTATCCCATAATTTTCTATTATTAAATTTGTTTTGTTTTAACTGGGTATGGAAAATGCAATGCTAGGACACAACCTTTAATTTGCTATAAAACTATCATAAATCTAATGAATAACTCATTAGAGTTACTTTTTTATTTCCGTATCCATTATGGAAACTGTTTTTTTTTTCTTCTCAAAATTGCATTTCTATTTTCTACAAGTTATATTTGTAAAAGTTTGTATTGCCATTATTATCAGTAGCAGTATTTCTGACCCTTCTCACTTCATCTGTTACTTCTTATCTTCATAGTGACTCTAAGGTCTAACCATTTCCCCTCAAATTCTTCCTGTAGCTTTTAAGTGCACTTCATAGCATCTGCACATGTTCTTTGCATATTTCTTTGCTCTTGGGGAGCTGCCCTTTCTTCACCCTTTATCTAAAAGTCTAAATCACACCTCTCCACGCATTCAAATTAATAAACAGCAACTTATGCTTTAATTAATTGTACTTCCATTATGTTTCATGCCAGTTTCTACTTTACATTTATTTTTTAAAAAAGAGGATTCACTCTTAATATTAATAATGATGTGAGGAAAGCAATAAGCTATAATAAATGAAATCATGGATTGGCATTTTGATTATGATTTCATTCATTTGGTAAAAATTTAAAATCTCTAATCCTCAATTTTCTAAAGTTTAATTTGGATAATTCTGTCATACTAACAGAACTATATTGAGATTAAATTATGATAACATATTTTACATATGACACACCATGGTACCAGAAGAGGAAATTAGTTAAAGTCTTTTTAAATAAAGTCTTTGACCTAAATAAAAGGGAAAAAGGTAAATATAAATGAGTTTACATGGCTAATAGACTTCAAAATGAGTCAGGAGTTCACTAGAGATGTAACGCTTATGCACGTCTCAGCAGTATATCATAGACTGCCAAAGCAGATACTACCCCAAATAGTTGGGCTTCTGAGGGCTCTGGAGACATCCAAGTCCTAGGGTCATGGCAGATAGCTCCAGAGTTTGGTGCCTTGTCAGTGGGCCCTATTTTGGAGTTTGTGCTCCCAAGTGTGACTGAGTTGTACTCAGATGTGACTTCTCTACACATGTCTCTTCTGTCCCTTTTATTTGAACCTATAGTTGGTGCTGGTGTGGGTAGGTGTATGTCCAAAGACTTTAATCTCTGGGCTGTTCAGATGCCAGTCGGGCCCTGAGCCTCAAGAGAGTTGCAACACCTACTCTCCAGTTCATTGGACTCACCCAGGACAATTAACAAGGAGGTGAGGATGGACAACCACCACACCAAGAACTGAGAGAGTCTGTAACTGCCAGCAAGAGAGTTCCATCCATCAGCCATATGGGATAGAAGCCCCCTCTCAATTAGAGGTGGAGTAGGCATCAACACCCCAGAATCCTCAGGATTGGGGAATAAAATATGGACTAGAGTGGTGTTACTGGTATTCTACTGTAGACTTATTGTGATTCTAGCAATGGAAGAAATTATATCATGGATATGGAGACAGTGGCCACTGGAGGTGCTGAAGTCAGGGAGAGGGAAAAAGAGCTGTAATATGGGGGCATTGTCAGGACTTGAAATTGTCCTGAATGATATTGCAATGACAGATACAGGCTATTATATATCTTGCCATAACCTACAGAACAGAGTGGGAAAGAGTGTAAACTACAATGTAAAGTATAATCCATGCTTACTGCAATGCTCCAAAATATGTTTATCAATTGCATTGAATGTACCACACTAATGAAAGAAGTTGTTAATGTGGGGAAAAGTGGGACGTGTGGGGAGTGGGGCATATGGGAATCACTTATATATATATTTATGTAACATTTTATGTAATTTAAGTATCTTTAAAAATAAATTAAAAATATGTTAAAAATAAATAAATAAATGAAGTCTTTGAGGCCTGAGATTATTTATCTTTTTCTTATTGACTATCATTGGGGTATTACAGTTGTTTTTTTTTAAATTTTTAATATTACTTAATGAATGAAAGTATAAATACAGGGGAATAAATATAAGTCTAATGAATTAACATATTAATTTCACTTAATATACAAACTTAGAGCTCTATGTTGACTTTCAAGAATTGTGAACTGGCTTAAAAATTGTCCCATATTGTCATGAGTATTATGTCATTTAGGATTCACTCACCAAAAAACTTCTTTAGAGGGAATTAATACATTAAATTTTAGGTGTTGGAAGGCTAAAGGAGCACAAAGTGGATACTAAGTATTAATTTAAAGTTCATTGACTGCAGGAAACAGCCATTTTAATTGAAATTTGACAACAACAAGAAATATTAATACCAGTATCTCAGAGCGTGGAGGAGCTCTCCACACAACTGCTGTCCTCCTTGAGGAAGGGTTGTGGCTCACAGGATGGGATGAGCCTCAGCAGTGTTAAGACCTCTGGTGGCATGTTCCGACAGAGTCTGTGAATACCAAAGTCTGCTGTTCCAACCTGTGAAGAGTGTGGTGAAATGATGAGAAGCTGTTAGCCACTGCCAAGTGTCTATTTCTGCTAGATTCACGAAAATAGTAACTGGAAAGCAAGATGGAATTCCCTTCTCCTCTCCTCTCCACATCTTTCCAAAACTCCCCCTGTACCTTTCCTTCTCCATCTACCTCCAGTTCTTCCAATTAGTTGAAACAAACAGGATGACAGCTAGCAAATTTGTCTGGGAATTCAAAGTATAGAGTTGCAGAAGCAATATCACAGCCCAAAGAATGGAAAGGAAGACATGGAAATGAAACAAGGGGCAACAAACTCAACTTTTGAGGGATTTGCTCTCTACAATCCAGGAAGAAATTCTTTGTCCTCTTCTCATCTACCCTAGATGAGAAGAGGAAAAAATATGACAGGGGTGGTGGTCACCCATTAATGTCTAAGTGAGTGAAGTTCCATGGTTTCATACCAAATAGTAAATCTAATGTTTCCCCATAATTTCTATAAAAATAAGTAGCATTGTGTTTTCCTTGATTATTTTATGTCCTAGTAACTAAGATGAATTTTCCCTGGCAGCTTGTTTCAAAAGGAATTTTACTCACCAATAGAATGTTTCCTTAGAAGTTGGTGACATCTGTCATTTTGTAGAATTGAAAGGAAGATTCAGATCTTAGGAAGGGAGTGAGTGGATGACAAACATGATTGAAGGGTAGGGATATAGCTGTTACTTTTAACTTTACTTTAGCATTTTGTGAATGCAGTCAAATAATGTGATATATTCAAAGTGTATGTACGACCATGAAAAAATATATACAGAAACATTTTTCCTGTAATATTTCCCAAATCATAATGATTTGAAAAATGTCTTATATTTAAGAACATTAAATCCTAAGAAATATATTTGAAAATTTTCAGTTTGGTATACATATTTAATGTTACATAGTAGGCATGCTTATTGATGTATAGTTTATTTTTTTTTTGTATTTATAGTCATTTTTTTTTCAATTTAAAGAATAAAATCTGTAAAAATATATCTTGCTCTAGTCTACATTTTATATTAAATTTTCTCCTTTTTTAAAAACATAAAGTGTAATATGTTAATTGTTTTGGTTTTTATGTGATTTTGTTTGCATTTGCTGAAAGAATGCTTGCTTATAAAATAATTGTCTAACTCTTTTCCCAAAAAGAGTTATTTATTTTTAAAGATACTTAGATTACACAAATTGTTACATAAAAAATATAAAGGATTTTCATATGCCCCAGTCCCCAGACCTCCCACCATTTATCTAATTTCCTTTAATAAATTCAAAATATAAATATTTTTCTAATGCCATTTTACACTTAATCAACAAACCTTACTATAATGGAAACATGAATTATATTGGTGTTATGTGGGCAATAAAATATACCTTCTCTCTTCTATTAATCATTGCCATATTGTTTTAAATAGAACTGTCTTGTGCCTCTAGCTGGGTACAATAGTTGTCGGTGGAAGAAGGGCATTCTTAAACTAGAAATCATTAAACATCACCTTGAAAATAATATTTTGATGAGTTACTTGTATATATATTTTCTATAAGTGTTCATCTTATTTGGTATTCATATTCAACGGAATTCAATTAGCTCAACCATATCAGCATTTGTTATCTTAGACTAAAATTTGCTTTTGCAAAGAAAAATCAATAACCAGCAAAAAATGATGTTCAGAATTCAAAAATAAACAAATATTTCAATATAAAATTTGTTTAAGTACTGAGGAAAATCTAGAAGGTTAATATGATTCAAATTCTGCAGGTTGAATCAGATCTGAAATCTAAAATCCACCCAGTTGTTTAATTCTTTTGGTGTCACTTTAATGCTATTTGTATTATAATCAGAATCATTTTTACAAATGTAAGAATTAGAGGTAATTCAGGGTATTATAGGCCTAGAGCAAACCACACTTAAAACTGCTAAAGTTAAAATGGGCATACCTCATTTCATTGCATTTTGCTTTGCAAATATTGCTTATTTTTATAAATTGAAGATTTGTGACAATTGTGCCTTGAGCAAGTCATTTTAAATTGAATTTCAATAACTCACTCAAAGTATGAATGCTTTTCAATTCATGATTATTATATTCTTATACTAAAGATGGAAGATCTGTAGACTAGAAGATAAGACTGGAGAGTCAGCCTTGCTGCAGCAGTTAATATATGGACTTAAGCAGTGGACCTGTTCTACTCTTAGTGTGAAGAGCATTATAGTTGTCTCCAATGTTTCAGATGAAGAAAATAAGGCTCCAAGTCTGTTTTAATAACACTTAGTAACATGCATTCTTGGGTAGACAAAGAAATGGAGGAGGAGAATAAAATGGTAAAGGAGAAATAGTTTCTGATCTACAGGAACCCATACTCTAGTGGGAGAGAAGCCACATAAATGTATAAAGAGATTAGTACAACACACTGGGACACACATTTCAATCCACCACACAATGAGACAATAAATTATAGTTGTTTATGCCAAACACTTTGTAGTATTTGTCATATTACATGACATGAGTATGATTTCATGAAAATTGCATGATAATTTGAAGCAAATATGAAAAAAATGATGTGAATAGTAGACCACCTTTATGTTTATCAGGGATCTAGAATCATGGAAAGAAAAACAGAATCCCTTATAATACTGGTTCTAGCCCAAGAGGTAACTTCTTCTGGGGACACTGAGAAAACAAATTCTCAACATTTATTTGTCTTATCCTGGATGTACATTTAAGAGATACTTTGTGCCTAACACTCTTGGCAGAAGATAACTAAGTAGCAGAGGGACCTGAAGGCTGGATCTTCCCACTTCCCCAGTGATGTACTATAAGAAAATTTTTATTAAGAATTGTGAATTCATAAGCTTACTAATCAATAGTTTTTGCTGTTTTAGCCTAGAATTCTGAATGATTAACTTGTCCTTTGTCCTTTGTAATGTTATAATCCTGCTATGCAGGCAACCCCATCATCTACTACCCCAAAAAATGTTTAAATGTAGCAAGTCACCAGACATAATATTTACACATCCTGTTTGTATCCCCTGTAAAACTAAAATCTAAAAACCTTTATGTTCCTATTCAGTGTATCATAAATAAAATAGAACAAAGAACCCTGGAGACACTACATCTCTCCTGTGGAGGGGTGGCCACCAACCACCTGATGGATTCAGTTAGTTTTGATGAGGTCATTCTTCATGAGTTGCAAGACTCATTAGAGTTCTGAGGTTCAGAACCCTTTAAAAGTGATAGCCTCTAAGCTGCCAGTTGGAGCCTCACCCAGGAAGGGATGCTCTGCCTGGAACCGTTCTGTTCAGCTGCAAAGGGGCTCCCCAGCCATGTGACAGTTCAGATGTTGTGCTTTCCCCTGATTTGGTAAGTGCTTGTATATACTTTCAATATTTCCTATGTCTTTAATTAATTACTTTTCTTTTTTGTGATTGCTCAATTGTTATAATCATTTAATATAACCTGAAACTCATTTGATCAAATAAATCTACCTTTGCCTAGCATTTAGCATTTTTGCCTCTTCCTTGGCAAAACACCCAGTGTGGTTAGTATCACCAAGGGGTGGTTATGACTTACAGAGTCTAGGAGCATGGAATTAATTTAAGGAATGTGTTGAGTAAATTAAAGATGAATTCTGCTATGATTTATTATTATACAATAAATTTTTGAGTCTCTAGGACTATTACAGGGCACAAGGAGCAGGCTTTTAACCCTTAATCTAAGTTTCATATAAAATGTATCTGTAACTACTGTTGTGTTCCTTTAGGGTTAAAAAAAAAAAAAACTGATTACAGCAGAAAACTATACTTAATATTAGTTACTTGCTTTGAGAACTCTGAAGTAAAGGCAACAGATTTTCTCTAGGGTCCTGGTGCCACAGGGAGTTGACGTAAATATAGGGGTCTTAGCATATCCACTGAACAAGCTCTCCAGAGCCTGGAGGTGGACTGCTTTGTTTGCAGATTCTGAGAAAATATGGATATTCTTTTGCATGTATGGTATCTAAAAGATGCCTGTGGTTCACATAGTTCTTCATTAAAAAATCAATTTGGGGAAATTTCTAGCCACAGCAGACATTAAAAATCTGAGTATTTGGGGAAGGGAAAGCAGATTCTTTCCACTGAAATGTATTTAGAAGATTTGGCTTAGCTTGACTCTTCAAATGCATGTTCTAAAAATCTTTCCTGTTAGTGGGCAATATAGAAAGCCCCTAACCTGAGAGTTTTCAGGTTTCTCCCTAATTCTGTGATATTTTAGAATAACTTTACAAAGGTAAAACAGACAAGTATTTAAATTAAATTCACATGAAATGAATAAGATGAGACTTATGAAGAAAACAAACAAACAAAAACCAGTTCTAAATAAGATGTTAAAGCACGCAAAAAATATTAAGACAAAAGTCTTAACTGGGAAGAAATTTTAAGGAGGAGGAATTTAGGTACCACATATCCTGCATTAAAGATACTATGTTGTTGTTTTTTTAATCCTTACACTTAACATAATTTGGGAAAAAGAAACCATGATATTACATCTACCCATTAATTGTAAGTTTAATTTAGACAGCAGATATATTAAAATCTACCAGAATCAAGAAAATATGGGAGTTTTTCTCTTCTAAGGGTGAATATAAACATCCCCAATTCAAGGGGTTGTTTGACCATATCTGGAGGCATTTTTGATTGTCAGGACTGGATAGGGTGCTGTTACTAGAATCTAGCGGGTACAGGACAGGGAAACTGCACATGATATAATACAAAGACAGCTCCCCACAAGAATATCAATAAAACAAAATATCAATAGTGCTGAAGTTGAGAAACTCAGAAATAGGACACTAAGAGTACCTTTATAATAGTGATGATTGTCTATAAAAGTCTTTCTTCTGACTTGTTCTTAAATCCTTGGGTACCTGAAGAACAGGAGCATTGAGAGTCCTCATCTTTGCATGGTACATCAGGCCTTCCGTGTTGGAACATCTAGAAACTGTCTCTTGGGTTTCAGAACCAGAGACGACCTTACAAGAAGTGATAGTCTAGTAGCAGATCTTCATTCTAGGGAATCTGACTAAGGGGATTCTTGACATGTGGAATTTATAGCACTAAAATGAGGAAATCCCCATCTTTTGATTGGGTGATACTGAGATTCTCAGTTGTCCCAGGCACAGGTTTGCCAGATTTAACAAATAATAATATAAGATCCCCAATTTAATTTGAAATTCATGTAAGTAATGGAAATAATTTTAAATATGAATGTACTCCAGATAGTATTTTTGACATACTTACACCAAAAAAAAAAAATCATTATCGATTTGAAAGTCAAATGTAATTGGTTGTCCTATATTTTATTTGATTAACTTAAGCTGGACAGTGATATGAGAAATCACACCACACTTTCTGTATTAAGAACTTGTTTATCACAAATGTGTGTCGAGTGTGGTAATACCATATGTTTCTCATCCATCTTTTAAACAAATAATAAAGGTACACAGTGCATATTCTAGATCCCTTGAAGGGAGAGAAGATTGTGGAGCCTAGAAAAGTTATGTAACTCTGTCAATATTTAATACTTTTTTGCATACTTACTTCTGAATGAAAATATTTCTCTAAATTCCATTCCCTTATGGATCATCTTGACACAGCTCTTTACATCTTCTCTGTGACTCTAAACCATTTCATTGGACTAATTTCCAAGGTTTTATACACTAATGTTTGTCATATAATTGATTAAAAGAATTAACACAATGAAGCATTTCTAAACAGAATCTTTACATAATGGAGATTTAATATTTCACACTGTAATAATGAGCCAAGCATAGAAAGATGAGTTCACTTCTGGGATTAGGGGGATGAGAGTTGGAGTTGTAGGTAGATTATCTAATATCTTTATTTCATTTGGAAATGCATGACTTCCTTGGACTTCCACTTGCTCATCCGTAGAATGAGGCAGTTAAATAGATATTCTTTGTTGCAAAACATAAGGCAGTACTGACCTTGATGCCAGACTTACTGGGTCAAAAGAGAAAGAATGAGAAAGTGGAAAACTGCCATTTAAAGTATCAATTTAAGTTATAAGAAAAGGGTTATTTTTTCATTACATTGTAATATATGCCTATCAATTTTATTTAGAAATTAGACTATAGAAGTTACTTTAGATGTTTTCACTTTTCATTAGTTTGTGTATAAAAGACAAATACAGTTCTTTCATTTTCTTTCCAAACCTCCTGAAATTCAATGAGATTAGAATGTCTTCCATGAGGATTTGATTACATGTTATCATCCATATTGCTTGATTTAATAATTACCACAATTCCTAGTCTTTAAAATTATATTTGAGAACATAAACAGAATTAATATTTACAGTTCTTGAGAAAGTAAAATTAAATAGTATTTCTATTTCTGAAATTTTCCAGTCTTGAATACTTAAAACATATCCGGATTATGAAAGAGGTTTATATTGTTTTACCTTGTGCTCCAAAGGAGGGGTTAGTTAACCATTCTTCAAATTTCCATCATGCTCTTTAATATTTTATTTTCAAAATTGATTTTGGTATTCCATCAATACAAAATATATTTCTGGCAGAGAGAAATATAATTTCTGGGGCCACATTTGCCCTCTCAGCCATCTCAGATTACCCAGAATCAAAGGTTCTTATCTACTTGATATTTCGGGCAATCTAGTGTATTACTGTTGTAAGGAATATTGGAATGATTGCAATTATCAAAATTAAATCTCAAACTGCACACCCCCATGTTCTTTTTCCTCATCCATCTCTCATTTGTTAATAGATGCTATTCTTCCATCACTGCTCCCAAATTGCTGGTGAGCCTACTTGAAGAGGATGGATCCATTTCATTTTTACGATGTGTAGTATAATTACTTATCTTTTAGAACATTTCAGTGACTGAATCCTTTGTATTAGCTGTGATGACCTATGACTGGTTTGAGGCTTTTGCAACCCTTTAATTTACACAGTTGCCATGTCCCAGAATCTCTGTGCAATGCTGGTGGTTGTATCATAAGCATGGGGAGTCGCCTGTTCCCTGATACTCACACGCTCTGCTTAAAATAATCTTTTTGTGATTTGACACAATCATTTCTGTCCTTTGTCTTCATTACTTTCTCTCTCCTGTTCTGATATTGATCTCAATCTGTTGCTGCTTTTCATCTTTGGCACCTTAATGAGGTAAGCACACCACTCATCATTTCACCTCTTACAGTTTCAACATTGCCACCGCCTGAAAATGTATTCAGCCAATGGGTGTTGCAAAATCTTCTGCACTTGTGCCTCACACCTGACTACCATTATAATCATCAAGTCCCATTCTTTTGCTCTACTGTGTCCCCAAATCCAAAATATTCACCTCAAAGTGGTCTCTGAAATTTACACATGGAGATCCCAGTGTTTGAGTCCTTTAATCTACAATAAGAGAAATAGGGATGTCAACAATATAGCCAGAGAAAAGTTAACAGAATTTATTTTTCATCGGGAATGCATCAATCAGATTATTTTTTTCTTCAATTTTATTATATGATGTCTTCTGAACATAATCATCACAACCACTCAATGCTAGAGGTCAACAGGGTTCAGGACTAATTTTACTTCTACTTTTAAATTGATGAAAAAGCTGAAAAAACTTGACCAAAATAAAAATAAAGGCAGTGGCCACCAGAGGTTCTGAGGGGAAGGAGAGGAGAGAATAGGTGTAATATGGGGGCATTTTGGGAACATTGGAATTTTCTCATATGACATTGCAATGATGGATACAGGCCATTATATATTGTCTCATAACCCACAAAATTGTGTGGGACAGAATGTAAATTGTTATGTAAACTATAGTCCAGGATTAGTAACAATGCTTTAATATGTGTTCATAAATTGTAACAAATATACCACACTAATGAAGGATGCTGTTAATGTGGGAAAGTGTGGAAAGGGGAGGGACTGGGGCATATGGGAATATCCTATATTTATTATGTAACATGTATGTAATCTAAAGCATAATTAAAAATTATAAAAATTTTAAAATGGCAATAGAAGCTGCTGAATTTGACTTGTCATAACAATGTCAAACAACTCTTTCAATTCCATCCAAATTATGTTCTAATTTCTCACATTGATTTTTTCATAAAAAAATTTTAGAGTGATTTAAACTCAATTAATTTGTCTTTCAATTTTGCTGAAAGTCCAACATATTGAAATGACTTAACTTTCATAAAGATTTTTTAGTTAAGATGGTGCAAACATGGCCAAGTTTCTCCACTTCTCTCTGTATCCCTGACCTTTGCCAATGTAACCTTCTCGCTCTTCACATCAAGTGGTGGATCCTGTATCTCCATTCATTGCCATTAGGTGGCTCTTATAATTTGCTTTGCTTACCAGAATGTGGCAATGTGCCAGTACCAAATATTGGAGAGGCCTTTGCACACTCTTGAATCCTGAAAATCTGCCATGTGAACAATAATGGACTAAACTAATAGAAATTGAGAGACCACCAGAGGTTCTGAGGTGAGGGAGAGGAGAGAATAGGTGTAATATGGGGGCATTTGGGGAACATTGGAATTGTCCTGCATGACATTCACATAGTCACCCCTACCCCACGTTATACCAGCTGACAACTAGCTAACCACCACACCTGAGAGTAAGGCTATCTAAACTGCCAACTGACCATCTCATACACAGGAGCAAGCCAAGTCAAGATCAGCCAAGTCTGAAACAGATTATCACCTCTACCAAGATGACTGCTGCAAGAGTAAGAAACAGTAAGTGGTGGTTGTATTTAGTGAATATGTTGTAGAGTGGCTTCCTATCAGTCATTGGAGCCACTCACTGACTCAAGTTTTGGAAAAGATATCAAAAAGACTTTTCCAAGATTTATCATATGACAATTAAAGATACCTGTTATTTTTATAATTAGGGGCAACTTTTTTAAACAATGAAATAATAATTTGGAAATTTATATTGATTTCATTGAACCCTACAAAAGTAAAATTTTATTAAAATTGTATTATCTATGTGCTTTAAGTACATCCCCATCAAAAGCATGGGATTTCATATTTAGATCATTCAATTTTATATACAAAGAGCATGAAATCAATTCCACTCAAATTTCTTTTTAATTTCAAAAACATTTAAAAAGACATCAAATTACTGAAACCTAAAATAAATAGATAAGTAAGGCAGCTTTGGTGTGTGAGCTTTGTGGATGGTGTAAGTCATCAATGCAAAGAGTGATTTTTTGAGATGTTCTTATGATTTGATCCTTCATCAGTAAGGATCCATCCTTTGGCAGTAATTTGATGGTGTGCTAAGAAAAGAAGGAAATGTTGTTAAATATTATCATCACTGTAGGGGAGTCCTCTCTGAAGATATGCATGCTTGTTTTATAATGTCGCAACTTTAGTAAAAGTGTATAGTAATACACTTGTTGTTTATGAATGTTCATGTATGAATGAAAAACTTTAATTAAAAAGTTTTTTTAAAAAACATTACCACATAGGCTAAAATATTTGTCTTTTGCTATTATTTTCCATGGAAAGTGGCTTATTTTTCTGGATGCTAAACAAATACCAAGCAATGAGTTGGCTTAAACAACTGGAATTTATTGGCACATGGTTTTGAGGCTAGGATAAGTCAAAAATCAAGATATCCACAAGACAATGACCTCTCCCCAAAGACTGTGACATTCTGGGGTATCGGCAAGCCTTGATTCTTGTCTTGTCTCTTTTATTTCTCTTGTTTAATTATCACTGCTTATAAAGAACTCAACTATATTGTATTTATGCCCACCCTCACTCAATTTGGACTCATCTTAATTAATACATCAACAAAGGTCCTGTTTATCAACAGTTCATACTGAAAAGTACCAGAAGGTCAGACTTGAAAATTCCTTTTTGGGGAGATGTGATTCAATGCCCAATAAAATGAAATGGTAGAAAGCCTTACAGAAATGAGAAGTCATACCACGATTCAAAGTCTTTTGATTTATAAAAATTTCAGGATACAATGTTTTAAGTTGTCTTTTTGTTTTGAGTTTTGACTATTATTGTTTTTGTGTTTTTTTCTCTTGGGGCAATTCATCATGATAATTGTGACTGGCTAAGAGGAATATCTTGATTTTATAAAGTGAGAGAAGAGAAATTGTAAAATGTGCTAATGGGAAAGAAGAACCAAATACACTCCTCAACCTAAATACGTTCTCAGATAAATTTTATTAAAACACATATATTGATGTTAAGAATTTTGACGTAGATTCATCTATAACTAATTTTATCCATGAAATTCTTGAAATTTTCAGTAAATCCAGGGCTAACAACTGTGATGTGAACACTTTTGGGATAGGTAGACGTTATAGAATCAGCAAATGACTAGTCCTGGGAGAGATCTTTAAGGTATTCCCATTTAATGGCCTTTGGTATTGAAAATGCCCACTGGGAAGTATGCCATCTCACCACCCTTCTGTCCCTCTGCCCTTCATGCAGTCACATAGGTGGTGCAAACCAGAAACAGCATGTCACCTCTTCCTACCAGTGACTTCTTGCATGGTTATGGGCAATTTACATATGTCTGTTCCTCGGTGATCTCATTTATAAAGGGGACATGAGAAAACTACCTATTTCATATATTCTTACAAAGATGAAGAGAGTTAATTCTTGTATTTAGAATAAAGAGCATAGAGTAAGTGCTCAGTAATGTGAGCTATTTATTGTTTTTATTAGTATTGGTATGGTTACTATTATCCAGAGTAAAGATAGTTTATTACTCCAATACTGTTCTGGTATTGGTGGAACTCCAGTATGACTTCAGACACTATGTCCTGGAGGAAGTTAAGTGCTTTTGAATATGGACAGGCCACATTGTAAGGCATGTTTACATACTGAATATTGGCAATGTGAACAAGCCTTGGCTCACAGGCAAGGCTCAGATACAGCATACAATATTTTGCAATTCATCATGAACTCTGGAAGATATTGTGTTGTATTACAATACTATTTCTCCTTCTTTCCCAACAGTTCCTATTGCATAAACATCAGTAATTGTTTCTGTCCCATGATAGGCAGTTTTTTTTTGTTATCTTATTGCTATCCCACAGAGATAAATGATGGTTTCAGAGAGCTTAAGGAAAATGGACTCCAGGGACACACGAGAATATATAAAGCCTATTACATTTTCCACATAGCATATTCAGAAACAGGAAAGCAATGTTTTTCCCACAGGTTGGTTGTTAGGATAAACTTAGGTTATTTATTTATTTATTTATTTGGTACCAGGAAATCAACCTAGTATCTCATACATAGGAAGGAGGCATTCCACGAGAGAGCTATATCCACTCCCTAATGAGAGCTGATTTTTTTTTTTTTAAGATGTACTTAATATCAAACACTGGACCACATAATTGGGAAGCAGACACTCAACCACTTAAGCTACATCTGCTCCCAAAAACTTTGGTTATTTGATAATGGATATAAATGATATTTACGGAGAGTTGGATGGTTGTTTTCATTTTTCTCTGCAAAGGGGTAATGAAATGTAATCATATCTTTAAAAGTGAGAATTGGAAAGGAAGAGGTGACTTAGAGAGTTTTTTTACACATTTCTATTTTAACTGTCTTTTAATTGACAGCTACATTACGTAAAAACATGTTTTTGATCACTTCGTCATGGAAATATTTTTCTGTGTGTTTTATGAAATAAGCTAGATAAGAAATGGAAATAATTTAATCTGCAGAACCAAATATCTTGTTAACACCTATTAGTATGAGAAGGTACACAGTATAAACAATGTAGGAAGCATGCATTATTTGTTTTTTAATTTGAAATTTTGCACTAACTTCACCCATGGAACCTTGAAGAGAAAGCATGGAGATTCTCCTAACAGTCGCCTTCATGCTGAAGGTGGCAGGAAGAGACACTGAGGACTGTTCATGGAGAGAATAGGACATGTGAACAACATCTGAAGTGAAAAGGACAAGCATCATTTTGGTTTTGGTAAAGATATTCTGAAATGCAATTTGATGGCAGAGCTTCTCAAACCTTGTATTGTGCTGACAAATTGCGCCAGAATAGAGGAAACATATTGTCGTGTTGGCTTCTAGCTCAGATTTTTTTCACCCATAATAATCTAACTGGTGCCTCAAGAGTTAGGTGTGCAATAACCATGAGACAGGAGGACAGATGTCTTCTCTATTTGTATTTTCTTTGGTCTTGGTCTTGGAGGCATCTATCTATCTCTGATTAAAGAACAATGCTACTGTCCTTCCCACTCCACACCAAAAATACTTGTATTTTGTGAGAATTTACGCAAGTATATATATTCAAGTTTTTTTTTAAAAGCAAGGTAAATTATTTACAATTGAAAGATAGCTATTATAAAGATTAAATACACAATGCAACTCAAGTAGTTAATCATCATATTCTATCTGTACAATCTGGCTTAATATTTTTAACTTATAATTTTATGACAGTTATTTTCAGGTCACTAAAATTTCTTCAAAATTATCATTTTAATAGCTATTTGGTTTTCCATTACTTATCTGTGCCATAGTTTTGACCATTTCACTTTTATTTAACATTTAGTTTCCTTTGAAGTTTTAACATATATATTAAATAATATATATATATATAAGTTTTAATATATATATTAAATAATATATAACACTTCAAGACATCAGGAGATATTTTTGTTAATAATCCTTATCCACATCTTTTGTCACTTCTTGAAATAGATTGAAAGCAGTGAAATTAATTTGTCAAAAATGTCTTTTAAAAGCCAAAGGGTCATATTTACAAGAAGGTTCATATTCACAGTAAGATACCTGAGATTATCAATTCCCTAAATCCACGTGAACACTGAAGGGCATAAAGAATAAAATCACTAAGCTAATGATTTAGTAAAAATGCTTGTATAGAGTATCAAAGCTTTCTACATATACAGATATAAATATAAAATAAAAACTTGTGGTTAAGAAGTCTAAGGTATTTATCCCATCACTTCAATGGATAAGAAGAAAAGTTTATTATATATCATAAACATTATTTTCTAGTATCCCAGGTTTGGATAATTGATTGAAGAACTTGTGGGGAAAAATGGATTTGAAACCATGGAGCAATAAATCTACTTTTTACATTCTTTCTAATATTAGATGTCAATCTCTAAATTGTAGAAGATGAGGTTAAAGAATGTCATAAGCTTCTGTAATTATCATTTTAATAATTTCATGTGATCTGTGAACTAAATTGAGAGTTTTATCCTTCAGTAGTCTATTATTTCTGACCTCCTCTTAAACTTCACAAAAACAATGTGCTTTTGTTGTAAAAATTAACACCCATCATTATTTTCGTTTTCAGCAGAAACCAAAAATGAATTTTTGATTCTATAACGAAGGATGACTCTTTGTTTTAATTTAAAAAAATTTTTTTTCCAACCCCATGAGTAGTGATGACATGGACAAAGGAAACTGCAGCTCTATGTCAGAGATCATTCTCATGGGATGGTCAGAATTCCCTGAGCTGAGCGTCTTCCTCTTCCTGGTCTTCTTCTCATCTATGGAATCACAGTGATGGACAACCTGGGTGTGATCACAGTGATCCAGGCCAGCTCTCAGAAGCAAACCCTCATGTACTTTTTCCTTTGTGGATTTCTACTACTAAACCACCATTGTGCCAAAGAGGCTGGCCAACATCTTAGAGAAGGAAAAAGCAATTTCCTTCTTGGCATGCACTGTACAATTCTACTTGTTTTGCACATGTGTGATCACATAGGTCATCCTGCTTGCAGTGATGGCCTGTGACCGCTTTGTGGCCATCTGTAAACTACTGCTGTACATGGTGATCATGTCCGAGAAGCTTTGTTTGGGACTAGTGACTGCCTGCTACATCTGTGGAACAACGTGTTCTCTGATACACATGTGTTTAGCTCTTCAGATCAAGTCCTATAGATCAAATGTAATCAACCACTTCTTTTGTGATCTACCCCCTCTCTTATCACTTGCTTGTTCTGTCGTGTCTATGAATGAACTGCTGTTGTTTACTGTGGCCAGTTTCAATGAGATAATCACTGTCTTGATCATCCTTACCTCCTAATTGTTTATTCTCATCACCATCCTGAGGATGCACTCTGCAGAAGGAAGGTGCAAAGCCTTTTCCACCTGTGCCTCCCACCTCACAGCCATCATTGTCTTCCATGTAACAATCCTTTTCATTTACTGTAAGCCTAATTCTGACTTCAGTCTGAAAACTGATAAAGTGGCCATAGTGTTCTATACTGTAGTGACTCACATGTTGAACCCCCTGATCTACAGCCTGAGGAACAAGGATGTGAGAATAGCTCTCATAAAAATGATAGACTATAAAATATATTTTTAGAGAATGTTTTATAAAGAGGACTTAGGTTTCCAAAATGGAGGGTGGTGGAGGTATTAGTAGATGGGTTGCATTATTACAGTTGGTAGGAGAGTAAGGCTCTAGGTACTTTGTTTGTGTGTATGTGTGTGTTTGTCATTTTTTAAAATTTTTTTAGTATGTATTTATTATTTTTTTAAAGATACTTAAATTACATAAAGGTTATTTAAAAATATAGGGATTCCCATATGCCCTGCTCCTCATACCTACCAAATTTCCTGACATAAGCAACATCCTTCATACCATGGTACATTCATTGCAATTGATAAACCCATTTGAGGGCATTGCCACTGAGCATGGATCATAGCTTACATTGGAGTTTATACTCTCACCCACAAATTCTGCAGGTATTTTTTTTTTTATTGTGGGTAAAAATCAAATTTTTCATAATACAAACCAATATTTGTAAAATGATATATAGATATATAAGCATATATGTGCATTTGCTTATATAAATGTTATTAATTTTTTTCATATATATTTTAAATGATGCTTAGATTACATAAATGTTATACAAAAATTACAGGGATTCCCATGATCTCCACCTCCCATACCTCCCATAACATCTCACATAAACAACTTTCATTACTGTGGCACATCATCTGCAATGGATATACACATCCTGGGGCTTTGTCACTAAGCATAGACCACAGTTCACATCGTAGACCACACTCTCTCCCACACAGTTCTGCATGATATACCCTATATCCGTCACCACAATGTCACTCAGGACAATCCCCAAGTCCTGAGAAAGCCCCTGTATTACAGCTACCCTTCCCCTCCCCACCCTGAAAGCATCTAGTGGCCACTGGCTTCACCTCACTGTTATAATTTCTTCCATTGCTTGAATCCCAATATGTCTACAACAGAATACCATGAAGTCCACTCTAGTCCATAGCTCTTCCCCCAATCCTGAGGGGACTGGAATGGTGATATCCATTCCACCTCCAAGTGAGAGTGGGCTTATAGCCTATGGATATGGTGGATGGGATTATCCTGCCTTCACCTGCAGGCTCTCTCCATTCCCTGGGATGGCCATTGTGCATCATCATCGTCTGTTCACCAGGTGACTTGGGTGAGTCCATTGATCTGTAGCATAGGAGTTGCAGCTCCACCGAGGTTCTGGGCATGGTTAGCACATAGGCAGGCCAGAGGCTCTAATCTCTGGAAGTAAACCTACAAACTCCAACCTCACATATAGGTTTGAATAGAAGGGACTGATGGACCATGTGTAGGGAGGACTTATTTGAGTCCAACTCTGTCATTCTCAGGAGCACAGATTCCAAAGTAGAGCCCACTGATAAGGCGTCAATCTCTGGGGCTATCTCCCCTTATATAGGACCTGGGTGTCTCCAGAGCCCTCAGGACTCCCTGTGTGTGGGGTGATACCCACTTTGTTGTTCTGTGAGATCCTACTGAGGTGTGCGTAAGCGTTACCTCTGGGATGACCTCCCGACTCTCTTTGAAGTCTCTTAGCCACATGAACTCATTTGTCTTTACCTTTTCCCTCTTTTATTCAAGGTTTTTTACCAGTTGTGTTTCCAGTTGGCACTTGGTATAAGTCCCTCGTTGCCAGGGATGCTCATCCCTAGGAGTCATGTCCCACATTGGGGGGAAGGTAATGCATTCATATGCTGAGTTTGGCTTAGAGAGAGGCCACATTTGAGCAACAAGGAGGCTTTCAGGTGGCAACTCTTAGGCACCCTATAACACTAAGCTAAGTTTCAATTTCAAGAGCAAAGGCTCATAAACAAAGCCATCAATATCAAGGGCCCATCAATGGACCATCCTTCTTCACTAGTCATTGCCCCTGTACTTGGGAAATTGTTGCTGTTCCTTTAGAGAAGGTGGCAGAATTGTTGAGGATGGGAATTCAATATTCTCTTGGTTATTGTATAAATCTCCACCCACCGTGACAATGCACTGTGAACGTCTGAACACATTTATATACCATATATGTATGCACAGGTGAACTTCCTTCCATGTATCTACCATCACTAACACCCCACACCAATAATCCTCCCCTGACCCAGCTGTAACCCCTCTGTGATTCAAAACTTTTTTCAAAATGAAGCCAATAAAATAGCCAAATACAATTAATAGGAAAATGAAATAATGATGGATTTAAATATAAGAAATGAACTACAAAAAATTTTTAAAAACTAAAACTAAAATAAAATTAAAAAATTAGGATATTAAAAAATAATGAAAAATACTAAATTTTTTGATATTTTGCCTTTCATCACTAATATCTGTTGTCTTGTATGTACAGTAACATTTCTTCCATTTATTCCCCAGTGTCTTACTTTTTTTATCATTTTGTTTTCAAAGATGTTTTAGGTCATAGTAAAGTCACATACAGAATACAGGTGACTCCCATATACCCAACATCTTCCTCCTTTTCCCCCTACCCCTACTAATACCATTTTATTTGTGGTTGATAGATCTGTTACAACTCATATACAAATAGTGAAACACAGCTACTAACCATGGTCAATGATTTACATTATGGTTTACATTTTACAAATTTTGATGATCTTTAACATGGTCTGTGTCCATCATTGCAAGATCATGTAGAACACTTCCACTACCCACTAAATACCCCCTCTTCCATCTATTCTGTTCCTCCCTTCTACTCCCTTTGGGGCGCACAGCGACTACCAGGCTTCTCTCCTTGGATAAATAGATTCATAGATACTTGGAACAACACTGAGGTCTTGACACACTGGTTTGTCCTCCCCTATTAGTAACTGCCCATGTTCTTGAGAGATTCTCATCCCTCTGTTTGAGAACATATCGATCCTTCCCAGGATGGGAGTCCAACTCCTTCTTGCTCATTATGTGGGTCTCCAGTCACAGATTAAACACATTATCACAAAATGATCACTCACACACCCCCTAGAAGCCTACCCCAGGTGCACCCTGTCCCAAATATGCCCTCATCCAACACTTTAAACCAGTAACCTTTCCTTGCCATATTGCCATAAAAGCATTCCCAACTTTGTACTTTTAACCACATACCGGCATATCCCCAGTATTCATCTAGGTAACTTTGTGTTTTTGATTCCTCTATTTCTGTACCTGTTTAATTCCCACAGTAAGATTGGGTATACTTCAAAATGTTGATACCACCTTTTTTTCTACCAGCTTTGTTTTAACTAGATATGGGAAATGTCACTGGTAATCCACAGCCATATAATTTGCTGTAAAACCTTCATAAGTCTAATGAAAACCTCAAGAAAATTACACTTTGTAGAGTATCTGTTATGGGAACTATGATTCTTTTCAAAATTGCATTTCTCTTTTCCACAAGGTATACATTTGTAATCATTTATGTAACCATTATTATCAGTAGCAGCATTTATGACTCTTCTCATTGTATCTTTTACTTCTTCTCTTCATAGTTACTTTATGATCCTTCCATAGTGGATTAAATTCTTCATGGAGCTTAGAATTTAATCTTTGTGCACATCCTCCCTTTGCTCAAGTTTTTTGCATGTGTCTGTGCTCTTGCTGCATTGCACTTTCTTTACTGCTTCTCTGCAAGCCTAAATCTCACCTTTTACTTAGTCACGTTTAATATGCAACAATTGATACTTTAATAGTACTTCCAATATGTTTACTGTTATATTTCTACATTACATTTACTTTTTTAAAAAAGGATTAGCTCCTTCTTCAAATAATAATGTGAAAACAGTAATAAACTTGCTTTCATGAAACCATGGATAGGAGTTCTGCCTATGTGTTTTTTCAATTGGGAAATAATTGAAACTTTCCTATTCTTAATTTCCTAAAGCGTAAACATTGGATAACATCGCTAACATAACATTATTATATTGAGAGCAAATTATGACAACATATTTGACGTATGACAGCTCACTAGAACAGAGGCAGTAAAGTCCATTAAATGAAATCTTTGAGGTCTGGGTTTTATTTATCTTTTTCTTTTTAACTATCATTGGCATATTATAGTTTCTATTAATTTTTCATTTCATTAAATAGATGAATTAGTAAATACTGATGAATAAATGGTATGCACAACAAATTTAATATATGAACTGAGAGCACTGTAGTGACTTTCTAGAATTGTGAATTGGTTTAAATTTGTCTCACGTTGTCATCAATATTCTATCATTTAGGGTTTACGTACTTAAAAAAATCCATGGGAGATTAAATGTATGTCGTTTTAGGTGTTGAAGGGCTGGAAGAGCACAAAGGGGGTACTTATTAATTTAAGGATTATTAACTGCAGGAAACATTGATTATATTTAATATTTAGAGAAAATAGAAAAGAGCTATTGTTACCTGAACCTCTGAGCTTGGATGAAATTCCCGAGTCAGATGCTATATAGTCCTTGTGGAAGCGTCGTGCCTCTCAGGATGTCTGAGCCTCTGAGTATGGATTAAACTTCTGCAGCGTTCAGACCTCTGGTGGCATGTCCCAACATCTTTCCAATCCTCCCTTTATCTTTTCTTCCCTTTCCACCTCCAATTCCTCACCTTAGTAGAAATTAACAGGAAGACAGCCAGCAAATTTGTCTGGAAATGCAATGTGTAGATTCTCAGAAGCATTATCTCAGCATAAAGAATTGAAAGTAAGACATGGAAATGAGACAAGAGGCATCAAACTCAATTTCTGAGGGATTTGCAATCTCCAATGCAAGGAAGAAATACTTTTTACCTTTTATCTCTCCTAAAGTGAATAAATCCCTCCATAATTGAATTCTTAAGTAAGAAGACTTTACTTCTTTATACTAATCATAGATGCAATTGATACTTTGTAATATTGTAAACCAAATGTGATGGTGATAGTGGTCACCTAGGCCTAAGTAAGTGAAATTCCATGGTTCCACATCAAATAGTTAATCTAATATTTTCTCTATAATTTCTATAAAACGAGGTGTGCTTTCCTTGGCTGTTTTTATGCATAGTCACTAAGATGAAGCTCTTCTGGGAAACTTTTCAAATGGATTTTAAGTCATCAATAGAATGTTTTCTTCATAGTTGATGACATCCATTATATGATAAAATCGAAAAGATTGTTCATAATTTATGAAGGGGATGAGGGAGAGACATATAGGACTGAATCATGAGGATGTAGGTGTCATTTTTACCTTTACTTTCTCATTTTCTGTTTGTGAAGAAACAAAGCTTTAAATAAATAATACTTTTTTATTTACAAATAAATTCATTAATTTACAAACAAATATTTACAAAGTTATTTATTTACAAATAAATACTTTATTTGTCTTTGCTCAAATACAGTATTCAAAGAGCAGGTATATATATCTATATATAGATATATATATAGATATATATGGAGACATTTTCACTATAGTAATGTTTTGGGGATATAATAGGTCTTCAGAAAACATTCTAATGCTGATTTTATCAAAGAGAATAGATAACTTACGTGGCAACCTAAAAATTAGGGATAGAAGAAAAAAATTTAAATATAGAAATTTGACCTATGGAAACATTTCATTTTCAATCATATTTCCAATTATTTTCTAATTATTTCCAATTGGTATTAATGTTTTCATAATGATTTGCAAGATATTTTATATATTAAGAACATTAACTTCTAAGGAAAGTATTTGAAATATCATCACAGTTTGGTATTTGTCACTTCACTTTATGAATTAAGTATGCTTATTTATGAATAGTTTATTTTTTTGTATTTATGTTCATGTTTTTGCAATTTAAAGAATAAAATTGAAAAAAAATAGTGCTTTATTCTACAATTTGTATTGAAATTGTGTGCTTTTTTAAAAAACTTGAATCTAATGTCTTAAATTTATTGGTATTTATGTTATTTTGTACATTTGTTGAATGATTGTTTACAAAGTAATTGTTTAACTCATTTTCTCAAATTGTATAGTAATTTTGACAACACTATTTATTTAGAATTCTTTCCTTCCCTATTGGTCTGTTTTATATCTTTAAAATATAAAGCATCCTTAAATTAGCTATGTTTTCAGGATTGCTCTTTCCCCCAAGGCCCTGATAATATCACACAGACCCCGCCTAATTTTTTTTTTTAGTAAAGAGAAAATCTGAATATTCTATAATGCCATTTAACACTCAATGAACACTTTTTTCATAATGGAACCACAAAATATATTAGTATTATGTGAGACAATAAAATATACCTTCTCTCTTCAACTAGTGATTCCATACTGTAACATGTACAGAACTGTATTGTTCCTCTAGCTGGGTACAATAATCAGAAGGAGGAAGAGGGCATTTACAGCTATTAAAAGATTAAACATCACCTTAAATAGGAACACATATGAAAATTCCTTGTAAAGATTTTTCCATAAGACTTCATATTTTTTTGGTATTCACATTCCAAGGAATCATTTAACAATATCAGTATTTGCTCATCTCAGAGCAAATTTCTTTTCAAAATTTGCTTTTGAAAAGAAAAATTAATAACCAGAAAATAATGATGTTCAGAATGAAAAAATTAAGTCAAATGTTTCAATACAAAACCTGTTTAAGACTAAGGAGACAGACTACTATTTTAAAAGGGTCCATATCCTGAAATTTTGTTTCAATACATCCAATTGTTTAATTATATTGGTATCTATCCCCTTATGTGATTTATATTATAATCAGAACCATTTTTATAAAGGAAGAAATTAGAGGTATTTCAGGATATTATAGGCTTAGGGCAAACCGTACTTAAAACTCCAAAAGTCACTACAGTCATACCTTATTTTACTGCACTTTGTTTTATTGTGTTTTATAAATATTAGGTGTTTTTACAATTGAACTTCTCTGACAACCTCATGTTGAACAAGTCTGTCTGTGCCATTTTTGTGGAAGCATGTGCTCACTTCGTGTGTCTGTGTCAGATTTTAACTAAGGAAAGGGTATTGTGGGAGCATGGTAATAGGGTTACGCAGATAAGGCTCAGCTCTCAATAAAACAGTGGAGAAAGAGCCAAAGGCTTCCTTGGGGACCTGCTTTGGGGTACAGCAGACCAGGACACTGCTTCACAATTCCCAGGAGAGTGAGGGACGGAGAGATGAAGAAGCCGAAACAACAAACCATGAGTTATTAAACCTCCTGGCCACTAGGAAGGACTCCCCTTCCCCACCGTGGAGATATTAAGAGAGGTTAAAACTTCTGATGCATTGCATCAAACTGAGAGGAAAGCAGACGTCTTCCTGCCTGCCAACTGCTTTGGATATATATAGAACGGGAAGGTGATCTGAATCATCTAGGAGGGTACTGGAAAGATTAAGAAACAAAATGAGAATCTTGAATTGCTCCCCCTTGTGGCTGGAAGTGGCACATATAACCTGCCCTCAGGACAAATAGCATAGGTGGAGGACTGGTTCCTTACTCCAAAGAGAGAGAGGGGTCTAGGAGGGTGGATAGTAGTTTTATTAGGTAAGTTTGGCCAGCTGAGCCCATTTTGAATCTCAAAAGGGACCCTGATTTGACATGGAGAGAGGAGAGGGATATCTTCAGGCAGAATGTCATGCCCAGCTGCCCAGGTAAAGAGAGGAATTAGATTAGAGAGGAGGCAGGGACTAAAAGGCACCTACTCATCAGGATTCTGGTAAACTGCAAGGACTCTAACCTGCCTAAAGGAAAGGGGGCAGATAGACTTCTGAAAAGCCAACAAATCCAAGGAGACAGTTTATCTCAGTGGCAGAGTTCCTGCCTTTTTTATACAAAATCCCTGGTTCAATTCCTGGCTCTTCTTAGGGTAGTGATCCACTGGATTATCAGGTATCCAGCTGAAACTTTATGACAGGGAATATATAGACATTCATTTTGTAAAGGCTTTTCTTTAATCTCTTATTTTTTAAAAAAAATGTTTTCTTTTTAAAAAATTTCCTCATTTTACTCACTAAAACCAAGTTCAAAACCTGCAGAGATCAGGTTGCAAAATGATGGATTGATGAAAACCGGCAGCCTCATAAGATCCTTATGGGTCTAAGAAGGAAGGCTGTTTTTCCATGTTTATTTTTTATTTTTGTTCTTTTTTCTTTCTTTCTCCTTTTAAAAAAATTAATTGCTGCTGTCTTTTCTTCTTTGTTGTTTCCCCTCCTTTGTGTCTCTGATTTTTTTCTTTTTCTTAATCAATTTTCTCTACCTATGCTATTTCTTTTCCCTCCATCTTTCTATCTTCTGTTTTCTGTTGTTATTCTTTCATACCACCTCTTTTTGTTTGGTCTTCAAATTTTTTTGTTTTTATTTTTTCTCTCTCCTTTTTCTCTCTGTTTTCCTTCTTTTTGGCTGTTTTTTTTTCTTTCTTTTTTCTTTTCCTCTCTTCTCATCATTCTGGCCTTTTAATTCATTCTATATATTTTTCTCTATTCTGTTTTTCATTTCATTATTTCTAGTCCCCTTTTTTATTCTTATTCCTCTTTACTCCTTACTTGTGTTAATTATCCATTTTCCTATGTGTGATGGTTAGGCTAATGTGTCAACTTGACTAAGAAATTGTTTCCAGGTGTTTGGTCAAGCAAGCACTGGGCTAATTGTAATACAAGAGCATTTATGGACTTCAGTCACCAGTGAGTTTCCTGTGTCAATGGCTGATTATATCTGCATCAATCAGGGAGATTGCATCAGCAATGGATGATGCTTTTATCCAATCAGTTGGATGCCTTAAAAGAGGAAGTGATTTCAACATTCAGAGAGAATTTGCCAGCTCATCTTTGGACAGCCAATTTCTACCAGAAACTCATCAAGGACCTTCATTGGACATTCATCTGAGTCCCTGGCTTGCAGCCTACCTGTGGAACCTGGACTTGTGTATCCCTACGGTTACGTGAGAGACTCTTATAAAATATATTATTGACAAATATCTCCTGTTGATTCCATTTCCCTAGAGAACCCTGACTAATACAGCTTGGTACTGGGAGTGGTTTTTGAGGAACAGAGTCTTAAACATGGGATGTCTGAGGTGGTTCTGGGAGTTTTGTAATTGGCTCTCTACTCTAATTGGACTCAAGGGTACTAATGACTCCCTTTCCGATAATGAAGAGGTCGCTAACAGTCCATGGAATGAGCTGACAATAGAGATACGTAAAATAGCACCGCTGGATTCCCCCACTTCCATGCTTATAAGAAACAAGGATCTTGGTGAGATTGTTTTCAGCACCTTAACAGAATTTTGTAGTGTCAAAAAGTATTATGATGTTGGCTGGCACCTCCTAGATGCTCTGGATACAGTTACAAAAGAAAGAGATGAGGTAAAATCCTCAAATTTGAAACTTAAATGCTGCATGAATGATGTGAAAGTTGCTATGTGTGCCCTGAAAAAAATTCTTGTCTCCTGTAGCCACAGACAAGAGATTTCTGAGAATCAAATCCAAGACTCTCATTGTTCAAGTAGTAGAGTTACAGAGGAAAAAAAATCTCAAACCTGTAAGGTTTCTGCAATTAAAGTGAAGTTATTGATTGGAAAGGAGTGGAACACAGAGGATTGGGATGGAGACATATGGGATGATGATAATATTGGTGGGGACATTAGAACCCTAAATTCTGCTGAGACTTTACCAGATAAACCTTAAATGGCCTGCCCTGTGGAGACCACACCTTGTCAATCTTGTATCATCCAGCCTCTATCCTGCCCCAGGGAGTCCAGACCTCCTTCCAGCCCTGAGGTGGGTACCAGTCAAACTGAAGCCTGCACTGCCCAGCCTCTGGCCTGCCCCAGGGAGTCTGGACCTCCTCTCAGCCCTGAGGCAGATACCAGCCAAACTCCAGCATGCACTGCCCAATCTCCAGTCTGCCCTGAGGAATCTGCCTCCAACCCCTGCTTGAAGAGATTAGTCTTGTCTCACCAGAAGAAAATGCAAAGGAATGACCTGAGGCCAGTAGCTTGCAAGGCATTTCTTATCCTTCTTACCCACCCATACCACCTATCTTGTCATCATGAACTACTACTAGACTAAAATCACAACAAGCTCCCAAAGGTGAAATACAAAGTGTGAACCATGAGGAAGTACAACATACTCTGAAAGAACTGCACGAGTTTTCCAACTTATATAGACAGAAATCAGGGGAATATGTGTGGAAATGGATACTAAGGGTATGGGATAATGCTGGAAGGAATATAAAGTTGAATCAGGCTGAATTTATTGATATGGGCCCACTAAGCAGAAATTCTGGATTCAACGCTGTAGCTCGAGGGTTTAGAAAGGGCTCTAACAGTTTGTTTGGGTGGCTGACTGAAACATGGACCAAAAGATGGCCTAGCATGTCTGAAGTTGAGATGCCCAATTTGCCCTGGTATACAGTAGATGAGGGGATTCAAAGGCTTAGAGAGATCGGAATGCTAGAATGGATTTACCATTTGAGACCAGCCCACCCACCGCAGGAATGTCCAAAGGACACACCTTTAACCAGGATTGTAAGGAATAAATTTGTAAGACTAAATTTATTTTCTCTGAAGAGCTCTGTGGTTGCTTTTCTCTGTAGTCCAGATATTACTGTAGGGAGGGCTGTAATTGAATTTGAATCCTTAATCATTATGGGTATGATCAGATCTCGGTCCGGTAAAAGTCAAGTATTAGCAGTTAATCGTCAAAGGCAAGGTGGGCATGGCTACCGCAGTGAAAGGCAGATTCAAAGCAGCACTCAGAATCTATTCTGAGCAGCACTCAGAATAGTCTGAGTTGCATGGAGTTATGCCTTTGGCTAATAGATCATGAGGTACCTAGAAATGAAGGGAGCAAGCACCATGCTTAATAATGAAAAAGTAGGTGATTTCCCCTAAGATTCAGAAAAAGACAAGGATGTCTCCTTTCACCATTTCTATTCAAAATCATACAGGACATCCTAGCTAATACAAAAAGACAAAAAAAAAAAAGTGTAAATGTATACAGATAAGGAAGAAATTTTAAAAATTGTCCTTTTTTTTTCATAGATTGTAGAATTGCCTATGTAGAAAAGCCCAAAGAATTGACAAAAAGCTCCTTGAACTAGTAAGTGATTATATACAAAGGATATAGGATACAAAGTCAATATGCAAAGTCAATTACTTTTCTATACACCAGCCTTTAATAATTGATATTTGAAATTAAAACATAACACCATTACATTAGTTTAAAAATGATATTTAGATATTTATAAAAATTTGTACAAAAGCAATACGAACAAATTATAAAATTTTGATGAAAGAAATCAAGGAAGATCTAAATAAATGGAGAGATATATTCCATATTGAGGAACAAGAACACAATATTGTTTAGATGTCAGTTCTACCCAACTTGATACATGGAATTCAACACAACTCAAATTAAGATCCCAGCAAGTTAGCTTGTGGATACTGAAAAAATTCATTCTAAAGTCTAAAAAGGCAAAATATCCTGAATAGGCATCACCATAAAAAGAAAGAAAAAAGTTGGGGGCCTGTTACTACTCAATATCAAGACATATTACAACACTACATTAAGCAGAGAGAGCAAGGAATTTAAGAAACATAGACAGATCAATGTAACAGAATAGCAAATACAGAAATAGGCTCTCACAAATATTGTCAACTGATCTTTGACCAAAGAGCAAAGTCTGGGAAGTGGATGTGGCTCAAGCATTTAAGAGCCCACCTACCATAAGGGAGGTCCTGGATTCGGTTCCTGGTGCTTCCTAGAGAAAGCCAGCAAGACAGTGAGCTGGTTTGGCCAGCTGACACAACAAGATGATGCGAGAAGACACAAAGAGGGAACACAATGAGAGACACTACAAAGCAGGGAGCAGAGGTGGCTCAAGTGATTGAGGGCCTTTCTCCCACATGGGAGGTCCTGGGTTCAGTTCCTGATGCTTCCTAAAAAAAAGACAAGCAGACACAGAGAATGCACAACAAATGAACACAGAGAGGAGACAGCGAGCACAAACAATGGGGGTGGGTGGGTGGGTGGGAGAAATAAATAAATAAAATAAATCTTTAAAAAAAAAAAGTCAAATCAATGCGGAAAGGTTAGTCCTTTTAGCCATGGTGCTGAAACGACCTTGACACAGACCTAATCACAACTTTCACTAAAAACACCTCAAAATGGATCAGAGACCTTTAAGCAAAGCACAAAACTATTTCTAGAAGATGACACTGGAGAAAATCTAGGTGGCACTGGGAATTTCAAATTAAAACAACAATGAGATGCCACTACATGCCTAACAGAATGGATAAAACTCCAAATACCAACACCACTAAACGCTGATGAGGATGTGGGAGCAATAGGAATGCTCATTCATCACTGGTGTGAATGGAATATGGCACAGCCACTTTGGAATACAGTCTGGCAATTTCTTACAAGGCTAAAGATAATTTAACATGTAATCCAGCAATCACACTCCTAGGCATTTGCTCAAAGATATTAAAATCCTAAATCCAAAAGAATCCTGTACACAAATGTTTATAGAAACTTTATTCATAATTGACAACAATTGGAAGACACTAAGATGCCCTTCAATAGGTGAATGAGAAAACAAACCATGGCATATGTCTGCAATAGAATATTAGTTATCAATTAAAAGAAATGAGCTGTAAAGCCATATAAAAAATGGTAGAACCTTAAATGGCTATTGCCAAAAGAAACAAGCCAGTATGAAAAAACTACAGATGGTATTATTTCAAGTATATGACATTCTGGAAAAGGCACATTATAGAACATTAAAAAGATCAGTGTTGCTTTGGTTTCAGGGTGGGTGGTAGAGAGGGGATGAATAGGTGGAGCACAGGGCATTTTTAGGGCAGTGAAATTATTCTGTATGATACTATCAAGGTACACATATGATATTAAGCATTTATCAAAACCCATAGAACTATACAACATGAAGAGTAAGCAGTAAAGTAAATTAAAGATTTTAGTTACTAATAATGTGTCAATTTTGGTTCATTAATGGTAACAACTGCACTATATTTTGCATGAGGTGAATAATAAGGTAAGTTATGTGTATGTCTGGGTATATGGAAACTCTCCATATGTATTAGTCAGCCAAAGGGGTGCTGATGCAAAATACCAGAAATCAGTTTGTCTTTATAAAGGGTATTTATTTGGGGTAGAAGTCCACAGTTACCAGGCCACAAAGCATAAGTTTCTTCCCTCACCAAAGTCCATTGCCACGTGTTGGAGCAAGACAGCTGCCGACGTTTGCCAGGGTTCAGACTTCTTGGGTTCCTCTCCTCCCGGGGCTGCATTTCTCTCTGAGCTTAGCTCCTCTGTTTCCTCCACAAGGTCAGCTGTAGACTATGAGGCTCTCTAGGCTTTGTGTCTCTCCACAAGGCCACCTGTGAACTCTCAGGCAAATGGCTCATCCCTATCCCGGGGCCTTCTCTACTTCCTCGCCAGAACTCCAACATCAAAACTGTTCCAACACTGCCCTTTGCCATGTCTTTTATCTTTAATTCCCCCACCCACCAAGGGGTGGGGCTCGAAGCCCTCCTGAAATGGCCCAGTTAAAGCCCTAATCATTACTTAATCATGCCCAGATTAGCAGACCAGTTTACAAGCATGATCCAATATCTATTTCTGGAATTCATAATTACATCAAACTGCCAAACTGCTACACCATACTTTCTGTGCAATTGTTCTGTAAACCTAAAACTGCTCTAAAATAAAATTTATTATTAAAAAATAAGATAAAGCTAAACACCTATTGAAGAGGCCAAATTTTTAAAAAGTCATAAACCTAAACAATAACATGACAATACAAAGTGTAGTGCAACCAGAATTTTTAAACATTGTTGGTATGAATCCTAGCTGATAGAGTCCCTTTAGATTAAAGTTTGGCAATTTACTTTACAGTTACACAAACACTAACCATAAGACCCAAATGCCACATTCTAGGTATCAGCCAAGTGAAATGTATACATTTGTGCATGCAATATCTTTATGCACAATTATATAGCACTGCATTTATCATCACTGAAACTGGGAGCAAACAGATACTCTCTTGACTGGGGATAAGATAAATAAACTGCAATACATGCATAGGAATCTGACTTATGCTCTACTTTCAAAAATCTGACTCAAATTCTCAATTCAAATAAACTTTTAAATATATATTAATCATCTCAATTTTAATTTTGGCCAAATAAATTGTATAGGCCCTCCTGATTGCCATGACTCCCTATTTTATAAGATAAAATAAATCAGTAAATTTTTAGACAGTCTCTTTGCTTGACTATCATGGGACTTTCCTTCAATAGAAGCGGAATATGTGACAAAAGGTAAGAAATGGAAGAAACGGGATCATTAAATTAAAAGAACATCAATACTAATATCATCAAATGAGCCAAAATACTACAAATACAGTGATATACTTTGACTTGAAGGCAATACATATGAAACCATACAATGGGAAAAATCCTATCCTTGAGTAAAAGGCAACTTGATTGAAGAATTGAAAATTATAGAAGGCCTCACGCACAATATTCCAAGTTATCCCATTGTTTTGGTCCACAGGTTTTTACTCATGGGGGTTATCACAACATATATGTTAGTGAAAGTGTTTCTTTCTTTTGTAAATTGTGAAAGGGAGATTGGGAAGGAGGAGCAAAATGTCTCATCAACTTCAGGTGCATTCTCTGGCATATTTCTTTTAGGAACACCTTATATGATAGTTGAGAATATGATAAACTGCTTTATTTGAAACTACTTTTTGTTCATGTATACCTTGAAAAGACTTTGAGTACATACAGGGCTACACAAAGTTTGAACACTATGGCCTAGATTGACATTATCAAGAATAAAACGTCTAGAACATATTCTGGAGTTGGACCCATTTAATGGTAGCCAACATTGGAGATTCATTAGGGAAAATGCAGTTCCAGCACTGTCTCCAGGTCTTTTCTCTTCAGCATGATTCACATAGCAACATGATGCTATGATTTTGACTTTGACCAAGTTATATTTGTCTGTACCTCAGTCAACTCTTTTGATAGGTTGGGATAAAACAGAACTGGTCTCTTTTTCAGTTACTATGATAATTAAATTAGTTAAAACTTGTATAATATTTTGGATCTTTTAGTGAGTTTTTAAGAACTCACTAAAATGAGTGAAAAGTGCTCAATAAGTGTAATATAGTTTTTTGACTAGGAGACTTTTTACCTTTCTGATGTGGCTTTAGACAGTATGGCATGCAGAAAGATAGGAAATTTTGTAATACTATGTGAAAGGGAAAGTTCATAAGAAATATTCATGTAATTTCAGCATGATAATATGAGATATAGCTCACATATACAACAATGACATGTAGAATTCCATAAGGAAGCAAGTAATTTGGAAGGAGACATTTAGTATCAAATAGTTGTTTCACAAATTAGGGTACTTTTAAAATTCCTCATGATATGCCAGAGAGGTTATTATCTGTTTTTATACCATTTATAGAGTTACTTTTATTTTGAACTTTTTTACTTTTGGCAAATAAATGTTCTTGGTACTTAAGGGATTCATTTCCCAAAAGCTTAAATTACAGTATAAAATATTAACTCTATTCTGTACACATCCTGACATCTTCAGGACCAGGGAAGACATGTCTATCCATCAGGCTTGTTACCTATAACTAGACTCAGGTTACTCGAAAATGGAAATGAATATATATTCTGAGCAAAAAATTATTTTTGCAAAGTATACCTAATTCAGATCTCCTCTAATTAGAGTATCTTTTAACAGAACCCATATTCCTGGACAATTATGGCTTGGAATATTTCTGTCATTTATTAATAAGAGATAATGGATGGGAAATTGAACCAATTTCATTTGTAATGCCAAATCTATTTGTGCATCTTTTTTATTTTCTCACCTTTCTTCCTTCTTCCACACCAATATTCTTCATGGAATCTAGTAAAGATGACCATGGAGACGTTCCTTAAATGTTACTCTAATTCTGATGGTTGAATTAATGTGCTTATTAGTTGCTTACGGGAAGTCATGCATATGTGAACTATCTCTGCTCAACAAAAGAAAAGTATTCTTTTTCCTTTTCTATTGGATTTAACATAGTCCAATTTCCTCATATCAGCCTAGAAAATTGGGAAGAAAATTTCCAAGTTTATTTTCTTTTTAGGTTGGGGCAGGAAAATATATTTTTTTTCAGATTGAGAATACTATGACTACAAGATGACAATTTATTCATCTTTTTAAATTTAGTCCAAGATATGGGGAAAATTTCAGGCTGGGAATGATTCTAGACCAGATTCTCTTCACTTGCTTTCCATTGCACATCTGTCTATAAAGTCAGGTATGTACCCTTTCTGTGTCTAAGAGGGAAGACAGAGAGAAAATTTCTCAATTACTGTATACCTTTTCTTTAAAAGTGTGATAGGAGCCCTCACTTACACAGAATATACAACATTCCCACATCCTATTCTTTCATATAACTTGGGAAAGTCTTCACAATTTATGTGGGTAAAATATTTATCAGTATGGGTTGTAGCCAAATAAAAGTGACAGCATATAATATATCTGTCTCTATTCAGAAACATACAAATGCATCTGCATCAACATCTCCATCTATATACCATGTCTGCTATTAGGTATCGTGTTTTTAATTAGCCATCTTCAAAGCAATTTTAATTAACATAATTTCCTATCAAAATATGGTAAACCACAGCTTAACAGTTTCTCTCTTTCTTTCCTCTAAGCTTTTCATTCTGTGGATTTCATAAATAATGATGCAATGGCACATTGAGCATATTTTTATTATAATTTTGTCAATATATTTAAACTATTCTTATATTAGATTATCATAATCTCGCCTCAAAAAAATACCATTTAGCTTTTATTGCTTTGAGGGTAAAGGCTTTGAATATACCTTGCCTAAATGCTTCCCAGATAAGTTTATACCAGAACTTACATTTTTCTGAATCATTGTTGACCTTGAACCAATATAGTTAATAAAATCACTTTGTTTACTTGATAAGAAAAAGGGATTGTCTTTTACTGTATATTTGCTATCTTTTTTTTCTCATTTTGATTCATACTAATGCACAGACTCTTCATCTTCATGAATTTCAAAAAAAATCTCACACTCCCCAACAATAAAATTGTAGAAAACTAATTCTGGTCTAAATTTATGTTACTGATAGACCAAACTAAAAAAAATGCTATATTATAAAGTATCACAAAAGACCTATTCTGATTTGGACAGATATTATTAAGATTTTCAAAGACGGGGGTTAATTTCCATGTGGCCATATATCATAACATTGAATCTGGGTAAATATCCACCAATTAATCTAATTTAATAGAACATATAAATCTATTGTGGTACGTAAGGGTTGGATATCATTTAAGCTTTCTCCCAACTTAAATTTTATTTCTCTAGTGTCCTTTGATGAGGATTTTGACATTTTATATTTGTCTTATTTTCTTACACATCTTAAAGTATTGTGATATCAATGTTCTATATCTCTGAAATAAATTTTTTGAAAAACTACTTTCATTTCTTAGAACACAGACAAAAATCTCATTTGTTTTTACCAAACATGCAATTTAATGACACATGGAGAAGAGAAACTGCAGCACTGTGTCAGAGTTCATTCTTGTGGGATTGTCAGACCTCCCTGAGCTAAGCGTCTTCCTCTTCCTGGTCTTCCTTCTCAGGAAGGGCAAAGTGATGGGCAACCTGTGCATGATCACAGTGATCCAGGCCAGCTCTCAGCTGCACATCCCCATATACTTTTTCCTGAGCCACTTGTCCTTTGTGGATTTCTGCTACTCCACCACCATTGTGCCTAAAATGCTGGCCAATATCTTAAGCAAGGACAAAACCATAACCTTTCTGGTACATGTGCAATTACGGAGGTCATCCTGTTGGCCGTGATGGCCTATGACCGCTTTGTGGCTGTCTGTTACCCACTGCTATACATGATCATCATGCCCCGGAAGCTTTGTATGGGGCTGGTGTCTGCCTGCTACATCTGTGGAGTAGGGTATTCTCTGGTATATATGAGTTTAGCTTTTGAGATTTTATCCCATATATCAAATGTGATAAACCACTTCTGCGATTTACCCCCTATCTTTTCTCTGGCCTGCTCTGATGTCTCTATGAATAAACTGTTGGCATACATTGTGGCCACATTCAATAATATCATCACCATCGCAATCAGCCTCACATCCTATTTGTTTATTCTCATCACCTTCCTGAGGATGCGTTCTGCAGAAGGAAGGTGCAAAGCCTTTTCCACCTGCACCTCCCACCTCACAGCCATCGTTTGCTTCGGCTTCTCCCACCTTTTTTTCTTACCGCAGGCCCAGTTCTGACTACAGTCTGGAAACTGATAAAGTGGCCACAGTATTCTGTACTGTAGTGATTCCTATGCTGAACCCCCTTTTCTACAGCTTGAGGAACAAGGACGTGAAAGCAGCTCTCAGGCAAATGGTGAGATTCAAAGTATTCTCTGAAGGGCCAATTCCTTAGCTGGACTCAGGATTTCAAATTGGGTGGATGTGGATGAAATTGTAAAGCAGGTTGGCTTTTAAGAGCTTTGTTCTATGCATCCTTCTTTATTGCCTACTTGCCTTGAGACTTATTTTAAAATACCCAATATTGGAGAGCGCATAATTTAAATTCATCAACCAACTTTACTGTTCTTCTCCAATCCCATAATATTTTGAGTGGGGTGTGTGGGATGTTTTTTTTTAAATCTTAACTTTTGTGGTCTAGGCAAATCTAATTCTAACAAAGTG
>JAQZBX010015849.1:0-14651 GCA_029593785.1 Cabassous unicinctus
TTTTTAAAAAAATATTTTAAAAGATGCTTAGATTACATAAATGTTACACAAAAATTATAGGGATTCCCATGTTCCCCACCTCCCACTCTTCCCAGAACTTCCCACATAAACATCCTTCATTAGTGTGGCTCATCACCTGCAATGGAGATACACATCCTGGGGCTTTGCCACTAAGCATGGACCATAGTTCACATTGTAGACCACACTCTCTCCCACACAGTTCTGCATGTTACATGCTGATGTAAAATGACCTATATCTGTCATTGTAATGTCACTCAGGATAATTCCCAAGTCCTGAAAAAGCCCCTGTATTACAACTGCTTTTCCCTTTCCCTGCCCTGAAAGCATCCAGTGGCCACTAGCTCCACATCAATGTTGTAATTTCTTCCATTGCTTGAATCACAATATGTCTACAACAGATACCATTAAGTCCACTCTAGTCCATAGCTCTTCCCCCAATCCTGAGGAGTCTGGGATGGTGATGTCCACTCCACCTCTAAGTGAGAGGGGCTTATATCCCATGGATAAGATGGATGGGATTATCCTGCCTGCAGCTGCAGACTCTCTCCATTCCCTGGGATGGCCGTAGTCCATCATCATCTCTCTGCCAGGTGACTTGGGTGAGCCCATTGAGCTGTAGAGTAGAAGTTGCAGCTCCACCAAGATTCCAGGCACAGCTGGCACATGGGCAGGCCAGAGGCTCCAGTCTCTAGAAGTACACCTACAAACTCCAGCACCACATATAGGTTTGAATAGAAGGGACTGATGGACCATGTGCAGGGAGGACTTATTTGAGTCCAACTCTGTCACTCTCAGGAGCACAGATTCCAAAGTAGAGCCCACTGATAAGGCATCAATCTCTGGAGCTATTCCCCCTTATATAGGACCTGGGTGTCTCCAGAGCCCTCAGGAGCCCCTCTGTGTGGGGTGATATCCACTCTGGTGTTCTATGAGATCCTACTGAGGTGTGCGTAGGCGTTACCTCTGGGATGACCTCCTGACTCTCTTTGAAGTCTCTTAGCCACATGAACTCATTTGTCTTTACCTTTTCCCCCAGGAACTTTAAATGCAGACCTCATTCGGATCTCAGGATGGTCGTTACCTCTGTTCAGAGGTGAGGAAATGAGTTTAAGAAAGTTAAATGACTTGTCCAAAGTAACACACTTAGTGATGACTGGCAGAGTTGAGCTTTAAGCCCATGCAGCCTGACATCAGAGCGTAGGCTCTTTATGGACTGCTGCGAGAGGGAACCCCACCCTAAGAAATAGAAGATGCTGTAGCGGAGTTTGGCGAGCGCCTGCCCCACATCTCAGGTGGACGTTGCTCACTGCTGAGTAGATGCGTCTAAAGCTGGTCCTTCTGTGCCTCCACCCTGCGGATCTCAGCTGCTAGTGTCAGAAGTCGGAAGTCACACTCTGTTTCAGTTATGGATTGCTACGCAGCAGTAAGGCAGCGAACATGCAGTCCCCCGGTTCTGTGGGTCGGGGCCTCCCGAGGTTGCAGCCCGGCTGCTGGTCAAGACTGCCGCCGGGCCGAGGTTCCCCTGGGGCTGAAGGACCCGCTTCCAAGCTCTCTCGGGGCTGCTGGCAGCCTTGCGGTCTTGTGGGGTGTTGGCCCAAGGGCCCGTTTTCTCCCTGGCTATTGCTCGGAGGCTGCCCTCAGTTCCCCGCCACAGGGACCCCCGCATGGAGCGCTCTGGCCTCCTTTAGAGCCAGTGGCAGGGAGCCCAGAGAAGTGGTCGTCCTTTGTCACTGTCTCAGAATGCCACGCCATCTCTTCCGCTTGTTCTGTTCAGGAGAATCTGGCCACCAGGTCCTGTTCACACTCAAGGAGAAGGGACTAGACAAGGGGGTGACGCCAGAATTCGGGGCGCCGGGGCCCATCCTGGAGGCTGCCCAACCCCCGCGCCATAATATGGGCACAGAACGTGCGGGTTTTAGCTTCATTCCTGGGTTTCAGGTTTCCGTTTGTTGGTGTTGGCTTCTCCCCTTTATTCACATGAAAAAAAAAAAAGATTATTGGACTAAATGGCAAACCTCAGCTTGCAGAAGGTCACTTTAACTTAAAGACAAAGTTGGAAAGATGAACTAAAATAAAAAATCTTGAATTCACAATTACATCAAATTGCTAATAAATTTCCTAGCAAACATCGCATTCTCTCTTAATACAGGTCAAATGTAGGGCCCAGCTATAATGGGACCCAAAAGAAAGACCATACAAAAAAGCAAAAGGATGGGCAATGCATGTAGCTCAGCAGTTGAGCGCCTGCTTCCCACATATGAATACCTGGGTTCAATCCCCACTACCTCCTTAAAAAAAAAAGGAAAAAAAGCACTTAAAAACACTGTAGAGTGTTGATTCCTGGAGTCCATTGTGTGTCTCCAGTGTCTCTGTTTTAGGGCCAACTGATTCTGAAATCAGTAAGACAGGAGTCACGCCAGAGATTCCTTGGAGACAATGTGAGCAACATATATTTAAGATCAGTTCAAGGGAAGGAGTGTCACTGTCTTTACAAAGCGAGTCTTCTCTTTCAGAGTCGTTTACATTAGTTGTTTCAAAGATAAGAGAAAAAGACACGTTAGACCTAGTGGGTAAAATGAAATAGTGATGTTTACAATTTTAAATCAATTTTGGAATGTTGCTTGGAAACTCAGCCTGCCACTACAGTGTTTTAAATTCATAATTTATAATGACATTGTCAGAACAAGAAACCTCTGTTCAGGAAGCTTGTTAACAACCATGACCCAAAACCCTAAAATTCTGATCTGAAATAGCATGGGTTTTATTTGTAAGTGAGGCTGTGTGCTCATTTGAACAGTTTAATATGTCTGCCCTTGACTCATTAGGTGAAAAGCATACATGCTTCTGATTTTTTCTCCATTTGTCAATAATTTATCATCTCCAGTTGACTAGAATTTTGACCCACAATTTCTAAAATCAAAGAATAATACTTTCCTTCTTCCTATTGTTCAAACTTTGGTCATATGTTAGCATAATGATGTTTTCCAACTGTGAAATTGTTAACGATAAATTAATCTCACATACACTTTACAATTCCAGGACCTAATACAGCAATTAGAACTCAGTAAGCTGTGTTGATTGCCCTTCAAACTTAACCTGTGACATACAGAGGTCAAACTTGAACTAAAGCTTCCCCAGGCTGATAGTGGAAATGTGCCTTCCTTATAATAGTATTCTTTTATAATGGTAGTATAAATTTAGATTTAGTCTTGACTTTGATTATCAGAGAAGAAAACATTCTTTTCCTTATGCCATTTAATTAGAAAACCATCTTGTATAAAAGCTATGTAAGTTTTACAATCATATTTTCAAAAATAAAAAGAATTGTATTTTGAACACTTTCACTGTTTTTAATATCGGGTAGTGTGAAGCCTCATTAATTCATATCGAGCGAATTCAGAGTTTGTTATTATTCTTATTGCACTTATAAATATATTTTCACTTTTGCATGCTCTGTTAAAAGGGCTTATAACTACCTCTAAAATGTAATTTAGATCCCATGAGAGAATGTTTTCGTAGTTAAGATAATAAACATTCTAGAACATTAGAAGCATTTTTTTTTTCAGTATACTTAGGAATTGTATGATCAGGTTATTTCAGCAGCCTCTGAAGGATTGCTCTCCATGGATGCTTAACTTCTCTCTGTAAACTACTGAGAGAAATTTATCTTTAGGAAGATGCATTTCTTTATATTATAATTTAGCCTTCTTGCTAAGTCAGAATAGCCTTTTTTACAATCAGCTCAATTTATCTGGTTTTATTTTTTTGAAAATTTGAGGGTGCATTATACATGGTTTATTCAATATGATGTACTAGAAAATAAAATCTGTGATTTGGGAAAAAAAGGTTCCATTTCAGACAAGAGTGGATTGCTAGACTTTTCTAAATGGATAAAATAAAGAGTTTCTCAAATTGCCTCAAATTTCTAATTCGAAGTCAATTTTGTGTGTTAACTGAATTCTCTGGAGAGAGTGATCAATGCATGTCTTTACCATTCCCCAAGGAATCACTTTATTATTATTTTTTATTCATTATTTTTTATTTTTTTTTAGGAATCACTTTAAAATGGAGTGATTTAGGTAGATATTAGGTGTTTGGTTCATTTCAAAGTTTTATGAAAATAAAAATAGCTGTATAGCTGGATATATTATGTAAACACTTTTTCAAAAAGAATAAGAAATAAATTAGTTCATATTCAACTCAGGGACATAGAATATAATTCTGGACTGAATCAAACCATCAATTAGTAAGTACTTACTGAATATTTACTAGGTTCCCAGCTCTGGACTAGGTTGCTAGTGGGTGATTATACAGCTATAACTATAATAATTATAACTAACCGTAACTAAATACATATATATATATGTGTGTGTGTGTGTGTGTTCCTGGGTTCAAAGAATTTATAATCTAGTTGGGGATATAAGCTTTGATTAAACAGCAGAAATAATTTAAAATGGAATTAAATTGAAAGAAAAATTGTAAATCATAAATGCAAGAGAAGTTGTGAAAGGAAAGCAATTAATGGGTGCTGGTTCAAGTAAAACTAAAAAGAAGAGTTTTACCTGAGGCAGTTAAGAGATGAATAGGATTTCAGCATTTCCATAGAGCGAGGAAGAGTGGTCTCAACTGGAGGCAGAGAATTAACTAAATGGCAGCAGAGGGAGTTCACAGGCAAGTTGCGTAACCTGACAGGAGTGCAGAGATTTGGGGAGCGGTGGGAGCTGTATTCCACTGAAAAACAAGGCAGAGGAACTCAGATTTGGTGCTGAAAGGAATAAGAGCCCATGGCAGGTTCTTGGGCAAAAAAGCAATGAAGAGAGTGTACTTTTAGGCAGCTTTCCACCAATGACCAAACTGAAATATAATTAATTAAATAATTAGGAGCCTCTTATTTGGGAAAGATGATGTGGGGAGATGACAGAAAGAAAGCAGGGCTTCTTGAGTTCCATTTGCTCAAGTTCAATTATATTTGTCTTTATTCCACCAAAAATAATAGAGTTTAGAAAATAAAACAACATCACCAGGGAAGTGAAGTCCAAGACAGGTAGGAAGAGAGTATGAAAGGAGCTACTTCCACAATTCAGTATAAAAAAATTGAGTGCTTCCTACCTGCTAGGTGTTTATGATACGAGGCAACCAAACGATAAAACCCAATCCATGTGTCCAAGGACCTCACTAGACAGCAGAAGTATTAAGGAATGCACATCAGACATTTTATAACCTCTTAACAGAGATGCGGATAACATCCTATGATTGCAAACAGCCTTAATGTCTTTCAGCAAATGAACGGATAAACAATTTGTGGTATACATATAGAGCAGAATATTATTCAGCTGCAGAAAGGAATGAAGTTCTGAAAAATGCTACCACATGGATGAACCTTGAAGACATTATGTTGAGTAAAATAAGCCAGACACAAAAGGACTGTTCCACTTACATGAAATATCTAGAATAAGCAAATTCATAGGGACGGAAAGTAGATTACAGATTGCGGAGTGGGGGGTGGGAGGTCATGGGGAGTTTTTGCTTCATGGGCTCAGGGTTTCTGTTTTAGGGTGGATGAAAACATTTTGGTGATGAATGGGTGGTGATGGTAGGTAGTACAACATTGTAACTACCACTGGATTATACTCCTAAAAATTGTTAACATGGTAAATTTTATGTTCTGTATGTTACCACAATTTAAAAAAAAATTTTTTTTTTAATTCCATGAGTGTTCATTGAAGGGGAAAAGTCACTTTTCAGGTGGATGAATCAAAGTGGGTTTCATGGAAGAGGAGGCATTTTGTGTAAATCTCAAAATGGGGATGTTTGACCGGCAGAGGTGGGAGGACATTCTTGCCAAAGGAATGGCAAGGGGAACTTGGAAAGTGAGCGTGGATTCTGGGTGACAGCGTGTCTCCTAAAGACCCCAGGAAAAGGGGAGAGTGGGTCTGGGGACCAGTGACAGGGTCCGTACGCCTGGCTGGTGGAGCAACATCTGGCTAACCAGCAGAGGGTGAGAATTTCCGGCTGACCAAACTGCTTTGGTGCAGCTCCTGAGCCGGAAGGTGCTGGCAAAGGAAACAAAGGGGCGGCTCAGATGAATGTTTGAGGTTACAGAGATGGGGAGAGAGGAGGAGGCACCTTGTCTAGCAGAGGGTGACCTCGAAGTCTTGCCTACCAGGCCTCTTTGCATATCAGCTCTGAATGCTAAAACCCTCATTTTCTCATTCCCTTTGCTATCTTTCTCTCTTGTTCTCTGGAAATTAAAAGTTTAACCTGAGAGTTGCTCATACATTTTCTCCAAACCGTCTATGATACAGCTACAGTGATGACATACTTAATCTCTTTCATGTGACAAGTAATGAACTTGACTGGGTGTGAATCGTCAATGAGGACAATACAATCCTCAGACGTTTCCCTCGAGTCGCAATATTCCTGCGCTGAAGTCCCACGTGTCCTCAAGCATCAGCTGGTTCCTCACTAAACCTGACTACAGAGCAATCTCACCTTAAGCGTATTTTCTTAGGAAACATGGAAATCGAACTTGGGTGCTCTCAAGCAACAACTCTTATTATTAAGAAACAAAGAACTTCAACATTCTAGAACCAGCTACAGCAGCCTTCCCCAAAGGTCAACTTGATCTCTGCAAATGGTAATATAAATATTCCACAGCACTCCCATGCTAAGTGGGTTCTTACTTGTTTGTAAAAAGGAAACAATGCCACTTTATACACTTTATTCACTGCTAGCAAGTTTTTTATAAAAAGGTTTCTTGGGAAACTGAAGAATTTAATTTAAAAATAAAACAAGACCTTCCCGGGCCTCCTCCCAACAATGCCACTGTTTTGCCTCTCAATGGTCCTGTTTGTCTGTCGCCTTTGGAGGGCCCCCTGGTCTCCTGCACGTCTAAATGTCTGGGTGCCCCAGTGTTCAGTCTCTGGAATGGGTCTCAGGCAATCTCTGGTCTTTAAGAACTGCCTCTGCCTTGACAACTCCCATTTGTGTCTATACAGCGTCACGGAGGCATCTTGAACTCAATGTGTCCAAACAGAACTTCTGATTTGTCCCCCGAAATAGAAACTGCTTCCCACTGTGTCCCCCACCTCAGTCAATGGCACCTCCATCGTCCCCAGTTGCTCAGGTCGGAACCTCGTGTCTTCCTTGACCCCTTTCTCTGCTCTCACACCCCCGCCTCTAACCTGTGAGGAAACCCCACCACTCCTTACCCTCCCTGCTGGAGCTGCCTCCCCTCTCCCCTGGATTCCTGCAAGAGTCGCCTAACAGGTTTCCCTACTTCAATCCTTCTCTCCCTAAGGTCTGTTCTAAATAGAGCAGGCAGGACATCCTTGGCACCTCCCTGCTCAAAGCCCTCTGACGTATTCTCATCTCAGAGTCAAAGTCAACGTCCTGCTGTTGACTCCCCCACTGCTTGCCGTTCTCCGGCCTCACTGGCTTCTCTGCTATTCCTCAGCACTCCAGGCTTCTCTCTCCTCCAGATCTCGGCAACTGTTGGTCCTCGGCCAGGAATACTCTTCCCACAGGTATCCCCATGGATATCTTCAGGTCTTGGATTAAAAGCCATCAACTCAGATTGTATCTGGTCTGTTCCCCTAGAAGAGTGCCTAGCACAAAGTAGGTGTTCGATGGATATATGCCAAATAAACAGTCGGTATGTATAGCTAACGGGGGGACAATGTGATGAACAGGAATGCTCTCGCGAAGGATAGCCTCCTTAGGAGCGGAGAGCATGCTGTATTCATCCTTGTGACGCCAGCGTCTGACGTGTCTGCCATGCTGTCGGCGTTCGATAACACTTGTTGAATTTAATTGGATGCTTACAGGAGAGCACAGACTGAAGCTGGTTTGCCTGGGTTCAAATCCCAGTGCTTCCGTTCACTAGCTGTGAACCTAGGGAAAAGCATATAACTTCTCTGGACCTGTTTTTATTTATAAAAGGAATAATTATAATAGTAATTATGTTTGGAGTTGTTGTGGGAAATAAAATGAGTAAATATATTTATTTATTTATTTTTAAGATTTATTTATTTATTTATTTGTTTATAACCCGGGGCCTCACACATGGTAAACGGGGGCTCCATCGATTGAGCCACACCCGCCTCCCGAGTAAATATCTTTAAAGCTCAGAACACTGCCTGGCATCGAGTGATTGCTAGATGAAGGCGACAAGGATGACAATGATGGTAGTGATGAGATTTTTAAGAAACTCATAATGAAATGGGAATCTTCTGAATAATTTAAACCAACTAAGCTTTTTAAGTATGAAAAGGTTACAGGATTTGGAGTAAGCTATAGTATGCCACTCCCTAACTGAAAATCCCTGAATAACTGCCATTGCCTCCACAACAAAATCCAAACTTCAACTGAGTCATCCAGGCCTTCCACAATTTGTACCCAAATTTCACTTGAAAATCAACAAGGTGGTTTTATGTTTTTTCACATCATAAGGTAAGGAATTTTCCAGAAACATATAATGATTTTTCCAAAGATGGTAATTCCTCTTATTAAAAAAGGTTTACATAGTCGGCTTGTTTACAACAGTAACCCCATTAAAAGGAAACCAGGACAGGCATTATTATCTTCAATTTAAAGAATTGTATCTTCAAGTTAAAGAATAATAAGATTCACAGAGAGTAAGGGATTTGTTTCAAGTTTCATAGCTTACTAGTGGTGTACCCAGGAGCAGAAATCTGGTTCTTCTGAATTCAAGGATGCTTTTACTACAACCTCCCACTGATAAGTACAAAATTTGATAATTGGGTTTTATATCCCTTGGAGTTTAGTACATGCTAGGTATATAATAGGCACTTAATACATGTTTATTAATTGCTTAAGGTAAAAAGATATTTAGCCAGTGTGGGGGTAGGGACTAAGACGTTAATGCTTAAATTCTACAGATGGAAAAGTTTTGGTGATGGATGGTGGTGACGGCAGCACAATACTGTGAATGCAATTAACAGCACAGAATTCTACATCTGAATGTGGTTAAAAGTATAAATTTTACATTGAATATAAAAATAATTGGACTGTGCAACACAAAAAGTGAACCCTAATGTAAGCCACGAACTATAGTTAATAATTCAATTATAAAAATGCTAAATAAAAAGGTAAAAAAAATTACAAAAAAATAAATAAATAAAATAAAATAAAAATGCTATTTCATGAACTGTAACAAATGTGACACATTAATGCAAAGTGTTAATAATAATAGCACTGTATATGGGAACTCTGTATTTTATGCATAATTTTTTCGTAAACCTAAAACTTTTCTAATTAAAAAATGTGTTTATTCTTTTGCTCTGACTTATCAAACTTGTCATCAAAAGAAGAGAATTCATATCATTTGTCAGAAAATAAGCTAACTTCAAAATCTTGCTGTCTTTCTACTTGTTTCAAAACTTTCTTAAAGGTATATAAGCTGCCCTAATGGGTCATCCTTTCTAGCAATGTTCTTGTTTACTAGCTGTCTTTCTAATGCAAAGGCATCTTATCCATCTCCCAGGAGTTCTGCAGGATTGATCCCTGGGTTTCACCACATGAGAATTATCAGCTTTTACAAGATTGTGTATTTCCGTCTGATGTGAGTGTGATGTTCCTTCTATATTTGAAGGGTTCGAGAGATTTGACTTTAAATTGTTTTATGTAGATCTTACACAGGTATTTAAAACCTTGCACCTTAACATTTCACCAAGTATTCCTAACATTTTTCAGGTATAATAAAATACAGAAAATAGTATATTTATATTCAAGGATCTTATGTTTGAAAATAATCGTGTCTGAAACTGGGCTGTGACCTTAGAAGCCAGTGGCCTTAGAAGAATTTGGCAGAGATTATAAGAGATAATCTTATAAGATTATAAGAGATTCTTATCTTTTTTATTTCAACCACACTCCGATAGGTAGTGGTTTCTTTAAAGCCTAGAAACATCCAAAAACCTCTGGTCTTTCTAAGACTACTATGATGAGGCATCATGAACACTACATTTTAGGGGAAATAATAAGAAAAAAGAATGAAATGTAGGCATTTGGCCCTTTGGGTAATTCAGTTGTCTGCTGTGGTTGATCTCACAAAGGGAGGACAGATGTCTCCTCCTGCTGGGTGCTCCTTGGGTGACCTTCATGACTCTCCAAGGTCACTGTCCCAGTGGAACTAACCTGCAGATTTTAAAACATTAAGAAGCAAGAAATTCACTTCCTTCCAGCTCCCTTCCCTCAGCTCCTCTGTGGTTTCTGCCATTTCATGTGTCAAGAGTGTATGATAAAAAAATGTGACTCGGTTCAGAGGACCGCCGGTGCAGGCATTCGGCAGAGAGCACATTTGCATTGCTGTGCAGGCTGCTGGCGTCAGCTGCTGTTCCCTGGCCCCTTCACTGGGGCGGGCGTCCAAGCTTGTGGGTGGGCAGCCAGCCACCCAACAGATGGGCCCCGGGACGCCAGCCAAGGGCCTCGGTGTGTCCGACCAGTCTAGGTGCTGAGAACAGGGGCTCCAGCTGAGAAGATCAAATGACTGTCTGCCTCAAGTTTACGCTTAAGAGGTTGCTGATTCGTGCCTTGTTCAGTATAAATAGACTGGAATACAAGGGACTGGACGGATTTTGACAAAAATCTTGAATGTATTTTTATTATTTGTAAAGATTTGTAAAAATAACTTAGACACTTATAAATGGTTTGATGGCATCTTCTGAGCTGAAAATGTTTCAACTTTTCTGTAAAGTTTCAGGATTGTAAAAGTTTCCCTTAAAGAAAAATAGGGGGAAGCGGGTGTGGCTCAGTGGATAGAGCCCCCGTTTACCATATGGGAGGCCCGGGTTCGCGTCCCGAGGCCTCCTTGTGAGGCCACGCTGGCCTGAGCGGTGCGGTGGGCTGATGCAGCAACCTCACGGCAGGAAGCGGGTGTGGCGCAATGGATAGCGCACCCGTTTACCATATGAGAGGCCCCGGGTTCGCTTCCAGGCGCCTCCTTGTGAGGGCAGGCTGGCTCACGCGGCGCCATGGGCTGATGCGGCAAGACCTCACAGCAAGGGGGAGATAAGCAGACACAGAGAAGACACGCAGCGAATGGACACAGCAGCACAAGCAGCAAGGGGGGGATAAATAAATAAAATAAATAAATCTTTAAAAAAAAAAAAAAGAAAAATAGGATTAGACCCTTTTAGGGAATTAGCTCGTTAGTGTCTCATTTGTTACTAAACTTGTTATGTGGGTTCAACTATATTCTTTTCAATGTCATTTTATAATTCTTACGGAATTTAACCTAACAGATCAATTAAAATGAATTTCCTAATTTCATCAATCTGTTAAATCTCAAAAATGCCTGAGAATATATTTCACATTCTTTTTAATGTACGAAATATAACTCAGAGGGGATACTTTAGTAGTGTTCTAAGTATTTCTTCCTGAAAATAATTTCAAAACCTCAAATCCTAAACATATATGATTTGAATCATAAATGGGAGGTGGGGCAGGCAGGAATGAGTTTCAGAGTCCCTTCAGGTTGCTGATATGACCTCAAAGGCCTTGAGAAGCAGGTTTCCCTCTCATCTGACATCATTGTGGAAGGTTGAGTTGTGTAGCCCAGTTGAGACCTGGTCTTCGTTTTAATCCCATTCCCGTGGGTCACTGCCACCATAAATGGACCTCTTGGAGCTGTAGCTTTCAGTTAAGGTGTGGCCCCACTGATGAGCGTCTTAACCCACATTCCTGGAGGTCTTATAAAGAGAAGAAACTGGAAGCCAGGAGAGCTGACCAGGCAGCTGGCCGTGGCCTCGCAGCAGAAGCAGAAGCACAAGCCAGGGAAACCCAAGGACGGTGCAGCCAGCTCCGGAACGCGGCAGGCTCGAAGGAAGCAAGCCTTGCAGATAGCTTGGATTTGGACTTCTTTTAGCCTCAAAACCCTGAGCCGATAGTTCTTATCATGTAAGCCTACCCTTTGTGTGCTCTTTGTCATAGCAGCATGGCAAACTAAGACACTCCTCCATAAAAAAATGTTTAAATTTGTATCAAGGAATAATACAAACAGAAAAGAGCCCAGATCATAAACTGAACACACACATGAGAATAGCAGCAGATGAAGAAAAACAACACGACCAGCACCCCGGAAGCCGCCTCACACTCCCTTCCCACCGCTACCCCCTCGGAAGCACCCACTGCCCTGGCTTCTACACGTAGATTGATCGTAACTGTCTTTTTTTTTTTTTTAAGATTTATTTATTTATTTATTCCCTGCCCCCCTCCAACCCATGCTGCTTGGGCTTGCTGTCTGCTCTCTGCGTCCATTCGCTGCGCATTTCCTCTGTGTCTGCTTGTCTCCCTTTGTTCCGTCATCTTGCTATGCCAGCTCTCCATGGGCACGGGCCAGCTTGCCTTCACCAGGAGGCCCCGGGAACCGAACCCAGGGCCTCCCACATGGTAGACGGGAACACAACCACTTGAGCCACATCCGCTTCCCCATAACTGTCTTTTTAACTTCAGATAAATTGAATCATACAGGATGTGCTCCTTTAAGTACTGTTCTGTACCTGATTTCTTTCACCCAACATTATGTTCATGGGATTCATCCATATTTTTGCATGTTGTTTTAAAATGTTCACTCTCATTGCCATATAGTGTTCCATTTGTTCATCTCTTCCTCTAGTTTCTAGATTTGGACTATTACAAATAGTATTCCCATGAACATTCTAGTATCTTTTAGTGAACATATGCATGCCTTTCTTTTGGGTTTATACTGAAAGTTAAAATTGCTGGGTATAGGGCATGCATATGTTCAGACCTCGTAGATCCTGCCAGTTTTCCCAAATGATTGCAGCAAATTTTCATGTCCTCCACCAGTTTATGAGAGTTCTGGTTGCTCTACATCCCCTTTGACACTTGGTACATATGCCTTTCTTCATTTTAGCTCTTTGTGTGGGTATCCAAATGTGGTCTTAAGTTTTGTTGCTCTGATGGCTAATGAAGCTGGGCATACTTTCATGGGTTTATTGGTCATGTTTATATCATCTTTTGTGAAGTGTCTGTTCAAATCCTTTGTCCATTTTCCTGTTGGGTATTCTACCATTTTCTTGATTTGTAGAAGTTTTGATATCTTCTGAATATGAGTCCTTTCCCAGATATGTGTACTCTTATACTGTCTCCCACTTTGTGGCTCACCTGTTCTCTCTTTTAAGGACATCATTAAGAACAGTGTTCATAATTTTAATTTAGTTCTGTTAAGCATTTTTTGTCTTTCATGGTTAGCCTATTTGTGTCATAGTTCAGCCATCTTTGCCTACCTCAAAGTCAAACGTTTCTTATGTGTTTTCTAAATTGTCTAGAGTTTTACCTTTCCCATACAATCTATCTGAAACCTGTTTTTGTGTATAGTGTGAGGTAGGGGTCAGGATACATTTTTCCCACATGGATATCCCATCAACAAAACACCAATCCTTTCCCCCTGCCCTGCAGTGTCATTTTGTCATAAATCAGATAACCATCTATGTATGGATCTATTTCCAGATTCTTCACTCTTTCCTACATGGCAGTTTGTCCATCTATGTGTGAATGCCACATTGTCCTAATTACTACAGTTTACAGTAAGTCTTAATTTCTGACAGTGAACATCCTCCAGCTTTGCTCTTCTTCAAGATTGCCTTGTGTATTCTTCACTCTCTGCATTTCCTTATTAATTTCAGAATCCATTTACCAAAATAAGGAACACCTCTGAATGTGGGGGCAAGATCAGAAGAAACATATTTTTTCAGCTTTCAAAGCCCTACACAACAGCCAACTCCAAGGCAAAGTCCCAGCAGGGTTTTGGGGTTTTTTTTGCCTTTGCTGCCCCCCTTAAGACGCCTTTGCCAACTGAAGCTGATGAGAGTCTTCTTGTCTTGATTGAAGACCCTGTAAAAACCTGGCCTCGTGAGAACTGCTTTCTTCATCCCTTACCTCATTGTGCTTGTCTAGCTATCTGTACATATATACACTTAGAGTGTTATAGTTATTGATAATTATAGATAGCTTTATACGTAGGTCTCTATAGCTATATATAGATATATAATTACATTTAGCTATATAAATGATATATCTGATAATATGTCTAATAACTAATAGAACTAATATGTCTCTATATATCTCCTACCATGCCTTGGGGGAGATGGGCTGTAGTAACAAAATCAAACAAGGGAGAGACCAACTAGACACAAAAAGAATTGCAGGATGATGCCAATTTATATTGACAAACTTTGGAAATAGCTTCTCAAGGTGTTAAACCAAAGAGGATGGGATGTGATTTTAGACCAGGCTGGATTTACTGGGTGCACTGTCTCAGTCCTCTGTGAAAGGTTCTCATGGATTACCCATTTGATTGACTGGAACCTGGCTAAATGAGGTACCAGAATTTCCTTGTTATAATGTCCAGGAAGAAACACAAACATTAGGGAGATAAGAGTGTTGGAGTAGATGTCCCTTTAGGGGACCCAGAAGACTTGCCTTTCACAAAAGCCCTTAAAAAACTCATTAGGGGGAAGTGGATATGGCTCAAGTGATTGGGCTCCCATCTACCATATAGGAGGTCCAGGGTTCGATTCCCAGGGCCTCCTGGTGAAAGGCAAGCTGGCCCACACACAGAGCTGGCCCACACGGAGAGCTGGCGC
>JAQZBX010015849.1:14751-37196 GCA_029593785.1 Cabassous unicinctus
AGGGGGGACTAAATAAATCTTTAAAAAAAAAAAAAGGAAAACACATTAGGGGAGTCAGTGTAGCTCAGTGGTTGAGCACTGGCTTCCCACATATGAGGTCCCAGGTTCAATCCCCAGCCCCGGTACCTAAAAATATAAATGGGTGAGGTGAGTGCCAACATCTACAAGCAAACAAACCTAGCAGCAGTTATGCTACATGACCTGAGGATGTACTGAGGTCCTGATTTCATTGGGGACTCGCAATGGGAGCATCAGGGTCCCAGGGTGGTAGAGAGAAGACGAGTGGTAAATCGAATGAGTCCTGCAAGGATCTCTGTGAAAGGCTGTTTGAGTACTTGGTCCCTGTAACCGACATAGATGGTCGGCCCATTGAGGGCCTACTTGAGCTAAATCACCCAAAACTTCTCAGCCTGGTGAACAGAGACTTGCTCTGAGCCTTGATGGAGATACAGAGCCATGCGCCGGGTCCCTGCACCTGAGTCTGTTGGGTGGCGCAGAGGCCCCGCACGCAGGGGCGGCTGAGTCCCATGGGAGGGAGAACCTACAACATCATGTGCGCTGTGAGTCTTTCTCCTGGACTCCCCCACAGGCACCTGTAGGCATCTGCCAGCCAGGTGTGCACTGCAAAGGCAAATGCCAGTTATTCGAAACTGGCTCTGAACCAATTCCTGAATCACACTGGTTTCCAGCACAGACTGGGATCACTTGTTCACTTCCTTTAGCCTTTGCTCAACTGTTACCAAGTCAAGAAGGCCTTCCCCGACCACCCTCTTTCAAAGCGCCAAGACCTCCCATCTAAAAGTCCCTATCTCCCTGCCTTGATTTATCCTTTTTTAATCTTTATTATGGTAACATATATACAGCATAACGTTTCCTTGATTTATTTTTCACTCCATAGATTTTTTTGCCTTCTAACGTGCTAGCTTATTCTATATTTTATTGCCTATTCCCTTCCTTTAGAATAGAAGTTCCATGAGGGATTTTTGTCTGTTTTGTTCCTTGCTGTATCCCAAGCACCACCTTGCTGTATCCCCAGCACCACAGTGCCTGGCATGTTGTAGGCACTAAATAAGTATTTATTGAATAAATGAAATTGAGAAGGAAGTTTTGATGTGAGCTTGTCTTAAGTAGACCCAGCAGGCCCCTGCGCCCGTGCTGTCTTTATTTCCTCTGATGCTAACAGCATAACATAACAGGTGGACTCGAATGCCTATAGAATCCACCCACCGACTCCCTTCATAGCAGAGCAAGTGCTATTGGTGTAGGAAGGGCCACGTTCAGGACACTTGGGGTGTCCTCTCTCTACCTCTCCATGCCAACAAGTTGACAAAAAGCAGTACCCCATTCCTGAGAGGTCACAGAGAGGAGGTGTAGAAAAACCTAAAAGATGCAGCAAGAGTGATTCTTTTCACCTTTCTGTTTAACTCACCTGTAGGTCGGTGAAGCCAATAGGTGCCTTGAAGACCGTGTACAATCACAATTTTAATTCCCTTTATAGGAGAAGAAGCAAGCTGGTGAGCCGACGCCCTGGCATTCAGTTATCCTGTATCCATCCTGCAGAAGTACCAGGCCTTAGAGAATGGCGGAATGGTCTGTTGAAGACCTAATGATGCACGTCCTTGACAGATCAGTGTGCTCTCTTACGGGATGCAGCCCATGTTCCTAACCAGCCACAAATTATCCCACAGCTAGAATAGATGGATTTGGGAAGCAAGAGGTGAAACCCCTAATGATCCACTTGCAAAATGTTTGCTTCCTCTCCTAGTGACAATGGGCTCTGGCAAAGGGGTCTTAGTATCCAAGGAAGACCCAGAGGTAAAACATTGGTCCCACTGAACTATAAGCTAAGAGTGTCAAATGGCCAATACTGGCTTCTTGTGCCAGTGGGTAACAGCACAAGATAGTATTCCATTGTTTACGGGGCCAATGCTCTTGATTGCTAAGGGAAATTAAAGTCGCCACTAGAAAAAAGATAAGGGAAGAGTATGCATAGATTCTAAAGGACACCTTGGGGCACCTCCTGATATTAGGTCAGCAGTGGTGCATGTTGTAACCCAAATATGCAGGACCATTAGGGGGTCAGGCTCTTCAGGGATGGCCATTTGAGTTCTCCCTTTGAGTTAAGAATCCCAACCAGCTGAAGTGCTAGGGGAAGGCAAAGGGGATATGTGATGGTTAACAGAAGAGGATACCATAGCCTCTGCCCTGGTATTGTGATTCCTTATATAAATGAGGACTCTGCTGAGTCAGGTATACATTTATACATTTTAACTAATGTCCCCTCTTTTCTCCCCAATTCCTTTTTCCCATGATTTTATATAGGCTTAAAATTAATCTATTGATTAATTTTACAAGGTAGTCCATAAGTTACAGGATACTGAGGTAGAGTAGTGATGAAACTAGGAGAGGAATGAACACGACCCTGAGATCCTGCCTGGAAACTGAACGCAGGAAAGGAGGAGACTTTGGGTTGAACACTTCGGGGGAGTAGGTGGTCTTCCTGTCCCCCTTCTTTTCTCTCTTCTTTCCATTTTTGGAAGTTTGACTATGGGAAGAAGATTGTGTGCTGATATTAGGCAGCCAAAGGGATGGGAAATATAGAACCAGGACAGACACACGTCTTTTTGCCCCCTAGTGTCTGAACTTTCTATATTGGGCAAATCCCTCAACTTACGAGGTAGAGCCTGCCATTCACTAAGCTACAAAAGTGGAATACTTTTCTTTCTCAGATTCCTGGCCTCTAAGTGAGGGCTGTATCCCAGGCCCCATCAAACAGATGCATCTGACAATTCAAAATCTTGGGAGCTAGCAACCCAAAGACACAAGGAGCACGAGCTCTAGAGGCAGACGCCAATAGTAGCAGCTCCTGAACCAAGGGCAGTGGTTCTGTAGTAACTCCTGGGCTCAGCGTCAATGCCAGCAGCAGGATTCGTGCCCTGCTCTGGGGCCAGGCTATCTTCCTTGGGGCAGTGCATCTCTTCTCAATGCCACGTTCGTGATATCACATTAGGAGCTTGAAACCAGCCATGGTGGGAGAACCTACACCATGGAAATTGGCAGATGCCAAAAATTAGGGTTCAACTTATTGTTTTGTTGATTGTCTAGGCATTGCAAATGATGGCAAAATGTTAAAATCCAGATTAAACTTAAAGGTGTGTCACGTCTATAGCCATTACTTGTACACAGCACATTTTTCCCACATGTTTACCAGCATGCCATTGCCTGAAAAACTCACCCTCTGGTCTTACCAGAGATCTGGAGAGGAACTGTTTTCGTTTCCTGGGCTGCTCAAGCAAATATCATGCAATGGGTCGGCTTAAACAATGGGAATTTATTAGCCCATGGTTTTGATGCTAAAAGAAAGTCCAAATCAAGGTGTCATCAAAGTGATGCTTTCTTCCCAAAGAAGAACTGAACTCAGTGTTCTAAGGCTGGTTGCCGGTGATCCTTGGTCCTTGGTTCCTGTCACATGGCAAGGGCAATGCACATGGCGGCCTCTCCATTGTCTTCTGGGCTCCAGTGAATTTCAGCTTCTTGCTTCCTGTGGCTTTCTCTGTCTCTATTTCATTCTGTTTATAAGGGACTCCAGTAACAGGATTAAGATCCATCCTGATTGAGGTGGGCCAAACCTTAACTGAAGCCTCATCATAAGGTTCTACTTACAAGGGGTTCAGGCCCACAGGGATGGAGTAAGTTTAAGAACATGTTTTTCTGGGGGTATGTACAGCTCCAAACCACCACAGCAACCTATTATCCTTTTTATAAAACCCTTTTCTGAATAAATCAGCCAGAGTATGTTTTTAAGGACTGAGCCCTGATGGATACATTGAGTCTATCTGGAATGGTACAGGTATCTTTCCAGTAGATGGGACCAAAATCTTTACAACGAGCCTTAGGTCAAGGGAGAGCAGGGTCCTGCCTTTTCTTCTGAAGCGTAGCCTCAGCTTTAACAAGAGCATTCCAACCCTCTGGAAAGTAGTCCAATTAGTTCCTATTCAAAATCGTTGTTCATCCCAACTGAATGGCGAAATCGTCTCTACGTATTTTTATGACATATATCTCATGTTCCTCAAATGTGAGTTTATATTCTGATGTGGGACTACTCTGCATATTTTTGAAGAATTAAGCTGCTCCTATTAAAAGTCACAAACACTTATTGGAGCATCTTTTTTTTTTTTTTTTTTAAGGTTTTTTATTTACTTGATCCATTTTAAACCCCCCCCTTCCCCATTGCTGTTTTGTGTCCATTCGCTGGGCAATTCTCTGCGTCTGTTTCATCTCTTCTCATCCTCCTCCTCCAGTCTTCACCAGGATTCGATCCTGAAGACCTCCGATGTAGGAGAGAGGTGTTATAGCCATCTGCGCCACCTTGGCTCCAGGTTTTCGGAGCTTTCGGAGCATCTCGTCTTGTCTCTCTCCTTTTACGTCATCATCTTGCTGCATGGCTCCCGGGACCTGGTGGCTCACCGGCACACAGAGCCTGGCAGCCCATGCACCTTCTATATATATCGTATACATATATATATATATATATATATATGTATATATATACATATATCGTATACATATACATATATACATATATCGAACCCAGGTCCCTCCATATGGCAGACGGACGCCCAACCATTTGAGCCACATCCACCCCCCTATTGGAGCATCTTCTATTTGAAAAACACTGGGGCAGAAGCTGTTGGAGAATGAATTGAAAAGTTTTGTCTGGTCTTGGAAGAACTATCATTCAGTACGGGAGATGACATGTACACAATGGCTGAAACTCAAAATAGAATGTGTTAGAAAACATAAAAGAGACTCAAGGTACTGTGATACCTACCAATTTAAGCAAGATAGCAACAAAGCAATCAAACCATCTATAACAACAAGCCAAATGATAAGTCATTCAAATAGAACTACAGGGAAGCGGGTGTGGCTCAGTGGATAGAGCCCCCGTTTACCATATGGGAGGCCCGGGTTCGCGTCCCGAGGCCTCCTTGTGAGGGCACGCCAGCCTGAGCGGTGCGGTGGGCTGATGCAACAACCTCACGGCAGGGAGCGGGTGTGGCGCAATGGATAGTGCACCCGTTTACCATATGAGAGGCCCCGGGTTCGCTTTCCAGCCCCTCCTTGTGAGGACAGGCCGGCTCCCACGGCGCCGTGGGCTGATGCGGCAAGACCTCACAGCAAGGGGGAGATAAGCAGACACAGAGAAGACACGCAGCGAATGGACACAGCAGCACAAGCAGCAAGGGGGGGATAAATAAAATAAAATAAATAAATCTTTAAAAAAAAAAAAAAAAAATAGAACTACATACATCTCAGGTGTATATAGGAAGAGGAAGCCTTGGAACCAGGAAGATCTGGGCTTGAGACACTGCTCAGCAATTTGCTTGCTATGAGGGTCAGTTGATGGTTCAATGAGGAAAGCAGAGCCACCCAGAGTAACATGGAAGAAGGGCTTTATTACAGGATCAGAGCTTAACCGAGTGTGGGAGAAGATGAGCTAGTGAAGTCTGGAAGGGGATCACAGAGGGCCACTGACCTGCGCCCTGAACGGGAGCTGGTGGAGGCGCCTGCCTTAGTTTGCTAGGGTGCTGTAACCAAATACTGGGTGCCTTAAAAGAACAGAAGTCTACCGCCTCGCCGTCCTGGAGGCCAGAAGCCTGAAAGCCAGGTGTCAGGAGGGCCATGCGCCCTTCGGAGTCCGTGTGGAAGAATCTGTCCCATGCTATTCTAGCTTCTGGTGGTGGTCGGCGATCCCTGATGTCCTTTTTGTGGCCTGACTCCATCTCTGCCTCCGTCACGCGGCCGTCTTACAAGGACACCAGCCATATTGGGTTACGCCCCCACCCCCAATGCAGGTTGGCCTCATCCTACCTAATAGCGTCTTCAAAGATCCTATTTCCAAATAAAGTCCCATTCATGGAGCCAGGGGTTAGGACTGGAATTTATCTTTTGGGGGGACATGATTCACCCTGTAATGGGGTCACCTCTGTGGCAGACCTGAAGCCACTGCAGATGAGCAGGGCAGGACATGGACTGGTAGGAAGCGAGGACCCGCCCTCGAGGTCCAGCGTGGTGGCTTTCCACTGCGTCTCGCCACCTCTCACCTGGCCCATGACTGAGACACGTGCAGAGGAGACAGCAGGAGCCAAGGCAGCAGTGGAGCCATGGGGCGAGCAAGGAGACCAGGGACCATCTGCTTTGAGTGTGACGGCTGCTGCTCCCCGCCCTCCAAACCTTGCACAGATTCCTCTTGTGGTCAGCTCTACACGGGGACCATAGAGCTCAGGGAGTTCTGGGAAACGGTTCCACCTGGGCTGAGCCACCACACCGCGAGACCTCCAGCAGGAGACCACAGCTCTCTGAGCCTCGGGTTCCTCATTTGTGAACGGGGAGGCATAGCATTTGCCTGGGAGACGGGGGAGGAGGTGTCGCAGGGCCCAGCACACACGCCTGGCCCGTAGCCTATGAGACAAATTAATTTCAAGCTTTTCATGGTAGTTTTACGGTACTTCCTTCCATTTTTCAAACTATCCTTTTTTGGTAAGGTTACTTTTATGATTTTCTATTTTAAAAATAATTACAGTTATTCTTCTTAAAATATATTATATATTGGAGGGATAGAAATTTAGCCACTTATTTATCTCAGTTTGTAATCTGGTTTGCAGATGCCACAAGCCAGCAGATGCCACAGCCCATGGGGAGCGGATGTGGCTCAGGCCTTTGGGCACTTGCTTCTCATGTGAGAGGTCCCAGGTTTGGTTCCCAGTGCCTCCTGGAGAAGGCAAGCAAACCATGAGCAGAGAGACAAGAGAACCATCGGGGTTGGGGGGGTAGAGGCAGATAAATAAAGAAAAGTAAAAGTAAATAAATCTTTTTTAAAAATTTATATGGAAAAAGCAATAAGAGAATTGCCAAAACAATTTTCAGAAAGAACAAAGTTGTAAGACTCACACTACTTGGTTTTAAGACTTACTATAATGCTACAGCATTCAAGATAGTGTGGAATTGACAAAAGGACAGACACATAAATAAATGGACTGGATTAGAGGGTCCAGAAATAGACTCACACATATAGAGTCAATTGACTTTAGACAAAAGTGCAAAGGCAATTCAATGGAAAAAGGATAGTCTTTACAATAAATAGTGCAAAATAATTGGATATCTATATGCAAAAAAATAATATTCAATCCATCTCTCAAACCATCTATAGAATGAATTCAAAATGGATCATAAGCCTAAATGCAAAATCTAAAACTATAAAATTCTAGAGGGAAACATCTGAAAAAAAATTCTGTGACCTCAGTTAGTGAAATATTCCTTAGATGCAACATCAGAAGCATGATCCAAAAAGAAAAAACCAAGCTTAATCAAAATGTAAAGTTCCTGCTCTTTGAAAGAAACTCAAGAAAATGAGAAGTGGATACGGCTCAACCAGTTGGGCACCCGCCTACCACATGAGAGGTGCCGGGTTTGGGTCCTGGTGCCTCCTAAAGAAGACAAGCAGATGCCACACCCACCGCACTGAGCGGATGCCTAAATGAGCAGATGCCACAAACCAGCAGACCCCGCAGCCTGTGGGGAGCGGATGTGTCTCAGGCCGTTGGGTGCTTTCCTCCCATGTGGGAGGTCCCAGGTTTGGTTCTCGGTGCCTCCTGGAGAAGGCAAAGAATGAGCAGACAGATGAGAGAACCATCTGGGGGGAGGAGGGGATAAATTTTAAAAAAAAAGAGAGAGAGAGAGAAGACAAGCAGCAAACTAGGAGTAAACATTTGCAAAAACATACCTGATAAAGGATGTATATCCAGTTTAAGTAAAGAACTCTCAAAACTAAAAAATAAGAAAGCAAAAAATCTTATTTTTAAAATGGGCATATTGCTGATGGCAATGTAAAACGGTGCATCCGCTGTGGAAAACAGTTTTGCGGTTCCTCGGGAAGCTAAGTATAGAATTACCATATGACCTGGCAAACTCACTTCTAGGGGTATACCCACAATCATTGAAAGCAAGGAGTTGAACAGATATTAGCACACTAATGTTCATAGTGGCATTACACACAATTTCCAAAAGACAAAAGGAACCCAAGTGTCCATCAAACGATGACTGGATAAACAAAATGTGTTATATATATATATGATAGAATATTATTCAGCTGTAAAAAGGAATGAAGTCCTGATATATGTGACAAGGTGGATGAACCTTGAGGACACTATGCTGAGTGAAATAAGCCAGACACAAAAGGACAAATATTGTATGATCTCATTGATATGACAGAATAAGCAAACTCATAGCCAGAGTCTAGAATATAGGTTACCAGGGCATGGGGATAGGGACTGGGAAGTTAAGGCTTAAAACATACAGGATTCATAGGGGACAGATATAGCTCAAGTGGTTGAGCACCTGCTTTCCATGTATGAGGTCCCAGGCTCGATCCCCAGTACCTCCTAAAAACAAACAAACGAAAAAAACAACTTTCATTGGGGAGTGGATGTAGCTCAGTGGCTGAGTGCCTGTTTCCCATGTACAAGGTCCCAGGTTCAATCCCCAGTACCTCGTAAAAAACAAAATTACAGGGTTGCTATTTGGAATGATGAAAATGTTTTAGTAATGGATGGTGGTGATGGTAGCACAACATTGTGAACACAGTTAACAGCACTGAGATATATACATAGATATGATTAAAAGGGGAGATGTTAGATTGTATATATGGTAAAAGAACAAAATTTTCTTAAAAATCCACCGAACTGGGAAGCGGGTGTGGCTCAGTGGATAGAGCCCCCGTTTACCATATGGGAGGCCCGGGTTCGCATCCCGAGGCCTCCTTGTGAGGGCACGCTGGCCTGATGCAGCAACCTCATGGCAGGAAGTGGGTGTGGCACAATGGATAGAGCCCCCGTTTACCATATGAGAGGCCCCGGGTTCGCTTCCCGGCACCTCCTTGTGAGGGCAGGACGGCTCGCGCGGCGCCGTGGGCTGATGCGGCAAGACCTCACAGCAAGGGGGAGATAAGCAGACACAGAGAAGACACGCAGCGAATGGACACAGCAGCACAAGCAGCAAGGGGGGGGATAAATTAAATAAAATAAATAAATCTTTAAAAAAAAAAAAAAAATCCACTACACTACACAACGGACCCTGTGTTAAACCATGGATTGAATTAATAGTACAGTTATGAAAATGTGCTGGGGAGCAGATACAGATCAAGCGGTTGAGCACCTGTTTCCCACATACGAGGCCTCAGGTTTGGTCCCTGGTACCTCTTAAAAACAAAACAAACAAATAATTGAAAAACCAACCCAGGGGGAGCCAATGTAGCTCAGTGACTGAGCACCAGCTTCTCACATACTAGGTCCTGGTTCAATCCCCAGACCCAGTACCTCAAAAAAAAAATTTTTTTTTGCTGTCATCAGCTATAACAGGTGCTCCACACCAATGCAAGGTGCTGGTGGGGGGCAGTGTAGGGAGTCCCGTATTTTATGCATGATTGTTCTGCAAACCCACCACTTCTCTAATAAAGTAAAAAAAAAAAAAATAGGTAAAAGATTTGAACAGATATTACATCTGTTCATCATATTCAGATGGCAATAAGTGCATGAAAAGGTACTCATCATCATTAGTCATTAGGGAAAAGCCAATCAAAAACCACATTGAGGAGAGTGGGTGTGGCTCAGTGGTTGAGCGCCTGCTTCCCATGTACGAGGTCCTGGGCTCATTCCCTGGTACCTCCTTTAAAAAAAAAAAGTTGACATACCACTACATACGTATTAAACAATGGGTAGTGTAATAACATGCTCTAATTAGCTCATGGACCTGCGTAAGCTGCAAGGTCCCGACAGCTTCATTTCACACAGCTCTCAAGTCCTGTTCTACTTGTTACCAGGATGTTACCATCCCATCGTCCTCTAAGAATTTCAGGGCTGGCTTTCTCTCTCACACCATGTTGTAACATTTCCAAGAACAGAGACCCTGTCTTATGCTCTTGGGCCAACCACGGATCCCTTACACTGAAAGGAATCCAGTGCATAGTTGGAGGTGTTCCCAGTTTTGGGCTCTTCAGCTCTTCCCCTGAAGGTCATTGGAGCAGGGCTGTTTGAGGGGAAATTGCGGGAAGGTGAGACTCACCTTTGGTCTGTGTTTAACTACCCTTAACCTCTCCACTCAGCCTCTGCCTCCTAGGGCTCCAGGGAGCTCTGGGCAGGGTGGGCATGTCCCTCAGGCTGCCTTCCCCAAAGGCCCTCTGCCTTTCCAAGATGCAGTTACCTCATCAACAAGTCTGTAGGGGAGTGCTAAATAATTAGGCCAGAGAAGCCCCCAGATAGGGCCATTGTAGCAGTAGCTCTCCACAAACTCTTTCTTTTTGGGTACAACTCTGATGATAGAGATGCCAACTCAGGCAGGACCAGAGGCCGCTCTCCAAATGAGGTCAAGTGGGCGCTTCCTCTCCAGGCTGCAGTGGGAGTACCTGCCTGGAGGGCTTTGCCCACCACCACGCCCTGACCAACAAGTCAAAAATGGAGTTTCCCATCAGACCGGCTTTCCTCAGACCTACTATCAGCTCCCCCGTGCCACCTGAGTCACATCTCCCAGATCCCTTCAGATTTGTCCCCGATGCTTATAAGTTGTCGTGGAACACTGTGCAAGGCTCAGGAGTGTTTCCACTTGATAATTCACACCGATTCAGGTTCTGGCTTCTGGCTCCAGCACGCGCCGCCTGTCCACAGCGGCTGCCATGCCGGGCACCCCTGCCCGGGCTCCGGCCACCTCTCTCGGGGCACTGGAGGATTTCAGGTGCTCTGTTTGCAAACTACTTCCATTGCCTCCTCCCCTTCTCAAAACTGTTCACTATTTTGGAGCTCTACTGTTTAAGCTTCCACGTTACACATCGTGTGTCCTCTCTTCCGTGGTTGTTGAAGGCTCTTTTTTCCTTCGTGTATTTAAATTCACTCAATCTTCCCAAGGCCAGAGGGGCCACAAGCTGGGGGTCACCCTGCCTAGAGCATAAGACTGCAAATCCCTGAGCCCAGGCAGGAAAAGCCCCGGGGGACAATGTGAAGGCATCTTCATTTTGCTCGCTGAGACTTCTAAAGACCTGGTAACCAGAGGAAGCGATTCCGAAAACAGAGTAAGAACAAGTGGGAGGAGGGAATGGCCTCCTAGCTCTTCCTCACAGGTAGGCTGGCCAAAGCCGATACCGGCCGGGACTCTGCGTTTCCTTGGGGATCCAGGGAGGGGGGTGAGATGAGTCTTGTCCGTGAGGACTTTGAGTCACACGGTGTTGTTATTGAAAGAGCTCTGCAAGAGACCCTGGAGAGTCCCTGGAGAAGTGCCAGCCATCCCCGAAGGTTTTTATTTTCATTTCTAAGTGGGGCCTAATGGGCTCCTGACCCTAAAATGGGTACATCCCATGCACAACAGTTGTAAATGTAACTGAAAAAACACTACCCCAGTAAAAACAAAATCCACAACTACGAGGTTGCGTTCTTTGGTTATAGCTGCACACACAGAGCAGCTAACTCTGGACTCTGGATGCTGAAGAGAGGTCATTGCTATTCCCAGGTATGCTTGGGGAAAATGAGGCAAAGAGAAAGCAAGCAGGCATCAAGGTCATAGAGAGGGAAGCAGGTGGGGTAGGTATCTGGGCCCCACTTCCCCTGACTCCAGATCGCAGGCCCTTTTACAATCGCTGTAAACCGTCTTGATTCATTCACGCGGCAAATATTCTTGACTATCTGTCATGTACCAGACACTCGTCTAATAATAGGATCCTTTCTAAGAACAGCAGAAGTAAAGAAGTCACAAACATAAAGGTTTAAACCCCATGAACTTCAGTATACTTTAAGAAGGCACTGTAACTTATTTGTATAACTTTTATAGTGATCTTTACCGATATTAAGGTAAAAATATACTTAAAGCAAAATTATGAAAGTCTCTCCACTTGAAACAAAATAGAATACATGTCTGGATGAGTGCCCAAAAGACTTTTTCATATTCCTTTTCAGTTAATCTCATCACCCTAATCAAGTAGATTATTAGAAAATTTGATATTCCACTTGAAACGAAAAATATATACTAGTCCTTAAATTTGCCATTGAAACTCTTAAATTTTCCAAAATAATTATTCATATAATTACTCAGGCATCTTAAAGATAAAGAGACTAGCAATTATTTTCACTCAAAGAATATTGCAATATTATTCTGATACACAAAGTAGCATTCTCTGCCCCTCCTACTATTATATTTAGCTGGAATGATCATTTTTTAAAAATGTACATCCTATAAACCTGTAATTGAGATTCTGAGGACATTTCTATGTAAGAATTTCCTGGTTTTTTTAAACCATCTTAGGAATCACCTCTGAAGATATTCAAATCTAACCACATCCTTCTCTTTACACGATTTTCTAAAGTATTAGTAAAATAAAAGTAATCCAAGACATAGAGCTTCAGAAACAACACAATTAGCTTGTCTTTATACTCTTTATATTAATGGACAGAGAATTAAGGTTCAGCTAAGGATTTAGCTCCATTTCTTTATGACGTATGCTTCTCCCCATTACGTGACAGGATGTTTGCTTGCAAAATGACTACTTTTCTATAGCTGCTCCTGAATGTAATATAACAGACTATCAATATGACTCAGCCTTGACATTAGTCATCGTGGAATGCCATAGTCTCTGCAAACAGACAAATATTGATCTTAGCAACTTTTAGAAAAAGAATAAAAGCAAAATGAAGTTAGAATTAATTTAAAAGTATTAGTTTGAAAATGTTGGTTTCTAAAAAACACTTTAATCACTGGTTTAAAATCTCACCAACATCTGTATTTTAGATTTTTATTTATGCCCACCTTGGCACAAAAAATTTAAAGTATTGGGGTTTGAATCACGTCCTCCACAAAAGGCATGTTCAGGTCCTAGCTGCTGGCCCTGGGGGTGTGAAACCAGCTGTAAATGGGAACTTTGAAGATGTTGTTAGTTAAGGTGAGGCCCATACTGAATGAGGGTGGGCCCTAAACCAATAGGGCCGAAGTCCTTTTAAGCAAAGGAAAATGGACACAGAGAGGGAAGGCACGTGGAGCAGCCGGAAGCTGGGAGTCAATGGAACCTGGAAGAGAAAGGAACGCCATCGCCAGCCCTGTGCCAGAAAAGCAAGGGACCCCAGGGACCCCAGCCCCTGAGTGCCACAGCCTTGGGGGAGAAGCACGCCTTGCTGATGCCTGATTTGGGACTTCTCCTAGCCTCTAAACCACGAGCCAATAAATCCCCGTTGTTTAAGGCAACCCATTGTAGGGCATTTGTTTTAGCAGCCAGGAAAACAACAGTCGAAACTACCTAAAATCATGCTCTGTGGTAGAATGTTATTTTCCTTCTTTTATTACTGGCAAAGGCAAAGTCAGTATTTCTAAATATTTCCAGTATTCAGTGTTGGAAGAAAGAGTGCTCTGTAAAGAAGAATGCATGTTGTATAACAACTTATTAACGAAAATGGGTATCTCTTTGTTGATACCATTGATCTTATATAACTTTTCTTCATTTCATTTAATACATATTTTAATCAAGTTATTATTTGAGCCAAAATAAAAGTTTTAAAAATGTGTCTCCATTGACCACACACCTATATCTCATAATGGGCCTCATTTTAAAATTTTCTGCAATTTTCAAATTTTTAGACCAGCATATGAAAATCCAAAGTTTTTCTAGGCCTCCTTTGCTCACAGAGTTCCACCTAGGTTATTATTCTTTACCGACTGCCTCCTCGTTTCTTGGTCTATAATTTATAGAGCACTGCAAATCAAATAAAAGTTGCCAATTATCCTATTAATTTTGCTGTAGAACACTGTTGCTCTAGATGATCTAGGTCTAGTTTCTTTAGCACAAAACAAAAAGAAAATTGAGCAATTACCGAGATACTAAAAACTCAGGTCCCCGTTTCTAATTACAGGAATTAAATTGACTATATAAAGACAATTCTCCCTTTCACCCTCCCGCCAGTCATTATTTTCTTGCTATTTTATTACATTAAAAAGCTTTTATAAAACTTTCCTTCCAATCCCTTTCCATAAAAGGCAGATTAAAATGATTCCATAAAGAAATGTAATCTTGAAAAAAACATTTGAAAGACTTAGAATACTACGCTTACATTTTAACCATAATAAAAACAACCAAACAAAAGTTAAAGAGGAAAAAACTGAGTCTATGGGGGAAAACACAATAGAAAAGCTTTATCTATTTCCTGAGTGACTGTTTTCACAACAACCTATAAAATCACGTTGTGAGGATTTACTAGGATGGAAAAATCAGTTGTGCATAAACTATTCAAAGTCTTTCCTGAAATTAGTTCTATCGATGCAAGAAATATAAGTGAGAGTTGGACACAATTATTCTAAGGTTTTTATAAAAGAATTTTTAGATGGAATTACCCATCAAATTGTTTCAAATCTATATTTTTCTCTGACAAGGCAAATAAAATATATATTCTCTTGAAAATAGCATATACAAAACAACCATAATTAAAATGTTAAATTCTTAAACAGCACTCTCTGAAATATATTGTACTGGCAAAAAAGTAAAACTCTTTTACCTTTCCTTGCCAGGTAAGCTCTTTTAATTTTGATTTAAATACTACTTTAGGTGAGTTAAAAAACACGTTTGGTATAGTTTTTTTTAGCGTTTGTAATGTATCTAATTCTTATACTAAGCATAACTTCCATTCTGAAATGCTTCATTTGATAAGTGCATGTGGTTGAATCTCTCATTTTATAGCAAGTACAGGTTACTGTACTCATGTTTTCATCTATAAAATACTCCTTGCCTTTTTTTTCTATTTCCATTTTTCTGTATAAAATTACATTTCCTTAAACAAAATAAATATGGCTTGGTAGGTTGCTTACATTTCAGAATTTAATAGATAAAAAGCATGTTCTCAAAATACAAACTGTTACAGAATATTGGCTTTACACAATAAGAATAGCCCACAGAGTAGGCCCATTTGTTCACTTTTTGCTTTGAATTGAATTCATTAATCTGGTCAAAATTCCAATTTCTGTGGCATGAGAAACACAGTGCTAGAATAGCGGTTCAGAATGCAGAACCAAGAAAGGAAGGGCGTCTGTCAGATGTTCTCTGCTCTTGTAGTCTAAATGTAGGACGTCTTGAAACTCCGATTGGGTCCTGGCCGTGGCAGAGGAGCTGCCAGTCTATTTTGAGCCTTGCTCTGCGGCTCGGTTGAAGCCAGTGTGGCTGGGACAATCTTGCTCTAATGGGTTGTGTCAGAGAAAATAAGCAGTAAAGTAAGCTTCCTGTGATAGTCCCCCCCCCCAAGGAGGGAAAAGCATTTCTTCCCCCCTTTTTCCTTTTCCTTTTCTTTTTTCTCTTTTCTTCTCTTTCTCTCTCCCTTCTTTTTTCCTTCCTCCCTCCCTCCCTTCTCTCTCTCTCTCTCTCTTTCTTCTTAAAACCTGCTATTTAAAGGACAGTCGATACACGTGGAAGAATTAGTCAGCAGAGCACACTTGTTCATCAGTTCTGCACTACACTTTCGCCCTCTTGTAGCTGAGTCATGGGTCCTTCTAGTTGACACCAGATCAGTAAAGTAGGACTCCCAAGTGGTGAGCTTTATAATTTAAGCAGAGAAAAATCAAAACCTGCTATTGAGGAGGAAACCGTGCTTACCATCTAAATAGCTTATTTGACAGAATTTATTAGATGATTGGCCAGCTCCTAATTTTCATATCACTTCTCCGGTAAAGTAGATACGAACAGTGTGATTTAAGGGACTAAACTTGCTTTTTATAACCCATACAAAAGATAAGCAAATTGTAATCATTGCAGTCACTTACTGAATTTAAAGGCGAATTATTGTTTTTTTTATTTGTCTATATAGACTAATTCCAAGACACATAATTCAACCTGTTCTTTTCCTACTAAATGTGATATGGAGTATGATTGCTTTCTTTCTCATTTCTTTCTAATTGCCTTACCTTTGAATTAAAATTTGTCTTCATTCTTTGCCAAACTGCATATGTTTATTTTCATTTCCCTTTAAAAAATCAATTCCTCATTTCTCTCTCACTGAAGACTTGACAATTTTAGTCTGTACACCTCAGATATTCCTATGTGACAGCAATTGCTTTGCTTCAAAATAAGGGATCAGACTTCCTAGAGGAAGTTTCAGTATGCTTCAGCCCTAAAGAGTAGACATGATTTTGCTTACATGCACACAATCTTTTTAAACCTGTATATTGGTTTGAGACAAAGATTTGATGTTAAAAGTTATGACTTGATTCTCCTGTGTGTTGCTTTAATTTTACAGTTATCTTATTCTAACTCAAGGAGCTAACAAAATCATGGCATGGCATCCTTGAGGATAGCCCCCAAATCTCACTTCAGAAATTTAAGAGAATTCTCCTTGCCAATAGCTTGACTATAGAATTTCCTGTTTGCAAACTTTAACAAAAATCATAGTTTCCTAACTTCAGGAAATGCTTTGAGAGTTATCTCTTTAAGAAACTGAATTTCCTGATTGCATGATAATTTGACCTTTAAAAACTTAGATTAAAAATAAATAATTTTGCTTATTGTTATATTACATTTTGAAGTTTATATTTGATGTTATCCTGATGATACAATTGTATGAAAAAATGAAAAGTTTTAGAAATGGCATTAAATGATGAAAATTACTTAAATAGAAATTATACCATTTAATCTAAGTGTTTTGAATAAAAGTTTTATGAAACAAAATCCAAAATACATTTGCAAAACCATAATCCTGAATTTTCTAAGTGTTTAAGAGAACATTAGATGACTGATTTTCACTCCAATGGTTCCAGTTTCTCAAGGGTACCTAGCATTTCTTTTTTTCACATGTATTATGGCACTAATTCCAATGAAAAGAATTTGAGTTTATTTTTAAATCCACATATACAAACGAGGCAATATTATGTGAGGAAAAAGGTTATACTTACCTATATTAGTTATTGTAGCAATGACCATTTAGGAATTATTAGGAATTGGATTATATGTTTAATTTAGAAATAAAAGTTTTATTGTCCCTTTTGAATACTCAATTTGGTGTGCTTGACAAAATGTTAAAGGACTCCATCTGAGACCACTGAACTCTGCCATTATGAATGTGCAAAAACTTGAAAGTTCAAATTCCCTGCCTCAAATCTGTGCCTAGATACATTTATAGATGTTTAATAAAATAAGAGAATGTATATGGGTTTTATGAACTTCACTGAAATGGTTGTTTACTTATATTCTCAAATGCCATGTATAACTCAGTTAAGTATTCCTCCCAACTGTTTGTTTGTGGTGAAAAGAGCTTAAAAACAGCAAGTGCTATTTTCATTAATAAACATCTCAAGGCTTTAACATCACTAATCATTAAAGAATCAGTTTTAGGGGTCAGAGAGACAATGGTTCTGACGTACAGGTAGTTTTCAAGTGTTTCTTTTTCCTCTCTAGAAAATGAGCAGGTATTCCACGGGCAGCATTCAGATAGGACCGCACTGGAATACATGACGTGTTTCTGCCAGTTCAGACTTCTGGACGACACACTGGCACTTAAGCATATTGGTTTGTTTCCCCCATGGATGCTCAATGAACTCTTCAATGTAAAGGAGTACTTTCCTTCAGCTTTCTTTGCACAAAACCAAAAGCACTTATTCAGACTAAAAGAGAATACTAGGGGGAAAAAATTTAAGTCATAAAACTAACACGTAACAATGAGGCCTTTGGGAAAAGCTGATCACACGGGTCCTGTAAAAACCCTGGCCCATTTTAATTGTAATCACAATTAAATAGGACCAATACTAGGTTGGTTTCTAAAGAAATTTAACCAACCAGCTCTAAGAATACAGTGTATTTTGAAACATTCTAAATCATTATTTTAAATATTTTCTAGCTCTTCATATAATTTTTAGTATCTCAAAAGTAAGAGCAAATTGATCAACACCGTCAACCTGAATATTTGTATTTTAGAGGGCAAGATATATTGTTAACACATAGATGTCTGAACATGTTTTGTCATTTTCAGCTGCACGTAACTGCTCTTTTAAAAGGCTCTGAGACAAAATTTAGGCTTTAAGCCTTAAGAAGTTTTTGTGAAGTTTATTGAGATCCGATACTGTTTTACAGTGATCAAAGTAAGCTTTTTAAATAGTATTTTTCACATTTTCAGAATATGTTTATACATAGTTTGCCTAACAACACAGAACACGTTGATTTTATTGCTGCAATCAACAGTCTACATCTGCGTGATCAGATCTTTTAATGATCACACGTCTATGTATTTCAGTCACTTACTTGTCAAAGACGCACAGGTTCAACATTTAAACAAATACTTAATCCTGTGACTCCTTCAAAGGGAGCTGAAATAAATGTACCTATAGCAGAAAAATTCAGTTTTCCTAGCATCAGGAAACACTATAGTTAAAATTTGTGTGTGTGCTGGAAATTTACCCATCACTTTTGGGCCTAACACATAAATATATTTAGGCAGAAGAGGACAAATACCTTGTAACAGAAAGTTCTTACATATATGCAGGAGAGTAAATGACAGCTGCTATGGAAACAACTCTTTTGAATTTCCTACTTTTATGCCTACAGACTCACAACCACTTAATTACATTTACTCTCTTTTAAAATAACATTTAAAAAAATCTATGCTCATTCTTGCTTTCCTTTTTTAAATACACTAAAATGAGTACGATTACAATCATCAACTCAGATTCTATTAGAGTATTGACTATCAGTGTTATGCTAAGTCATAAGCTACCTGCGAAATAAACTTAAGGAGCTTGGGCATTAATATTGTTTAATATTTACACAACTATGCCCTGTAAAACATCCCTTATGTACTCCAGAAATCTTGAAAATTTTCAGCTTCCATTTACTACTGATGAGAAACACGTAGACTAGAAAGAAAATGAGAGATGGGAAGAGAAGATGAAGATGATGAATAGGTGTTTGTTTCATAAAGACCCTGGGGAGACTTTTAAATCCTTCACTGCTCGAATATTCTCGCTGAGGGGCAGAGCTAGCGCGCGCCTTTGAACCTGCAGAGAAGCACTCTGTGGCGTGGCTTTGCCTGTTACTGATGCTAAATTATTCAGCTTGCGTCCTGTTGTTATGAAATGAGGTTTTCTCAATGTATCCGTGCAAGGTTAAATGTTGAATGTATTCATTGAGACTTTTTTTTTCTTCCTCCCAAATAGGCACCTAAATGACACGAAGGAAAAGAATGCTTCACGTTGGGTCTAACGTTTCAAATAATCGCTCTCTAAAACGACACCGCCCTCCTTGTTCCTTCTCCTCTCTCTCCACCTTTCAAAAATTTACCTTATTTATTTTCTTTTTAAGTCATTTTGATTTTTTTAAAAAAATGCCAGATCTACTTTGCTTCGATTTTTTTTTTTTTTTTTAAAGAGAATAACTTTTGTTCTGCAACCCAACTTCGCAGAAATACAAAGGGGAAGTTCAACTTTATGCAGTAGTTGAATCTTTAGTGTTTGGAGTATCCCCAACAGTGTTTCCCTCCCAACGAAGATCTTGCCATTCCTAACTGCATTTTACTGAGAAAAGGGTCTAAAAAGCATATTTATGAAAATTTTCTTGAGAAATTGAAACTGGACCCATCGCTGTAGCGAACCGAGTCGCTGAAAGCATGCATCACGGTTTGCTTTCGAACGGCATGTGTGTGCAGCGGCATATACGAGTTTTAATAATCCTGTCAAATATGTTCATGAATAATTTATGATCCCTGTGGCTGAAGGGCAGTTTGCACGCTCGAGGCTGCAGGCGCGAGTGCATGCATTTCCGTACGCGTGCATGTGGTGCACACGCGCGCACAGCGCGCACACGCAGGAAGAAATCGGCCGTCGTCTTCCAGAAATGACAATGAAAGAGGAAAAATAAACCCGAGCGGAATAATGAGATTCCGGGCGGCTCAGGCGCGCAGGGCGGCGCCGCGGAGCCGGGCCAGCGACTCCCCTCGGGCCCGGAGGCGGACCCCGCCCCCGACCCCCGCCCGGGGTCCTCGGGGAGTCCGCGGGGCGCGCCGGGCCTGGCCAGCCGTGGGGGTCACGGCTGCCCCGCCGGGGCCCGCGTCCCGGGGCCGCGAGGGGAGGCCCGCGCCCCTCCCCCGCCGCCGCCGCCGCCGCCGCCGCCGCCGCCGGAGCCGTGCGCGCGCCCGCGCCCGCCGAGCGCGCGGCGCGCGTCACGTGGTGCGCGTGTCGAAGGTCACGGCGCGCGCACAATGGAGCTCGCGGAGGGCGTGCAGAAGGGCTTCCAGCTGCTGGCCGACCCCGGCGCCTTCGGGCCCGGCGCCTTCGCGCTCGTGCTGCGCGCGGCCTTCCGGAGCCTGCTGGGCGCGCAGGCCGACGAGGCCGGGCTAGGTAAGGCGCCGACCGGGCGCAGGGCCGGGGCGCGCCGCGGGGAGGGAGGCCGGGCCGCCGCGGGGCTGGGCTGCGGGAGCCGGCGCACCCGGGCGGGCCTGGCCCCTGGGGCTCGGCGCGGGCCGCCCGCCCGCCCCGCCGCTTTGTTCCTGCGCCGAGCCCGTGCTCCAGGCTTGCCTGTGGCCTAAGCGTCCGAGGTGGCAGCCTGGTCCGGAGTGGCGGCTGTTTTGACACTTGGACTCCATCAGGGCCGCCCCCTGCTCTCCAGGCTTCCATTGCGGGGCTGGCGAAGGGTTAGCCGGGTCTCTTTCCAGAGCAGTTGCTAGGTCAAATGGTGTTGACACTTCCCAACGTACAGAACACCCCTACGCTCCCAGCACCGCGCCAACACTTCAGGCTTCTAGCCTGGAACCCCAAAATGGGGTGCGTTCCGCTTTGTTCCGCACCGGTCGCCAGGAGGCGAGGCTCCTTTAAGCGGGTCCGCCCGGTGTGTGCGGGGTGCTGTCAGTACGGATTGAAGGCATATTTTAAGGTGTCGCTTTTAGATAGTTTTCTTAAGTATAAATATCCCAACAATTCAAATTTTTTGTTTTTTTTTTTCTGTAGTTTCATAAACTAAACACTTGTGCAAAAAGTATGAAAGTGGAAGTTCTTCAAACGAAAATAGTCACCACCACCTGGGTTAATCTCAAAAAAGGATGGCTGTCAAAAACTGAACGTACTGATAGGATTTTGAAAACTGTATTTTATACTCTGAACTTGTGCCCTCCCCACCCTTAAAATAGTAATGTCCATGGAGCAAGTTACCCGAAAATTAATCAGTTTTTAGAGTGGAAGTTTATCCATTCTAAAATTTATACCATGCAAAATATGGACCTTCTTGTTTAGAATTTACTCCAGCCACTGTAAAGTCGCCCCCCCCCCCTTTTAGGATTTTAATGCTTAAAAAAAAAAAAGTAAAAGATATACGGACAAAATAAAAATAGGTTAATTGAAACCAGGTAACAGCAAAATTATTGATGTGTTCTCTTTATTGTTTTCTAATTGACCCTGTTTCTCATCTCATTTACTTATAATTAACAGTCCTTGCAGTTGAATCTTTTTTTAAATCCTGTTAAAAGAGGTTCTTGCCCAAATTAAAATGCCCTTTTTAGAAACATGACTAAAAAGAATTTATCATCACAGCCATCACTGGCAATTAATTTATTTTAGATCACCCAGACTTAAAACATATCGACCCAGTGGTATTAAAACACTGTCATGCAGCAGCTGCCACTTGTATACTGGAGGCAGGAAAGCAAAGAGCTGACAAATCAACTCTAAGGTACAGGATTTATTTAAATATCCATTTATTTTCAAATAGTGCCTTTATGGTTGCAGTTTCAGTTTTAAAAATGGAGACTAATTAAACTTTGACCTTTTTTTTCTCTAGCACTTATCTAGAAGACTGTAAATTTGACAGAGAGCGAATAGAACTGTTTTGCACGGAGTATCAGGTTACTTAAAATTTTTTTAAAAAATTAACCATTACTGTTTTCCTCCTACTCTGTTTGCAAAGACATGTTTCCCTTTTTTCTTTTTTTTTTTTTTTTTCCAGAATAATAAGAATTCCCTAGAAATCCTACTGGGAAGGTAGGTACTGTGTAAGGTGTCAAGCTGAGTCACTTTTCACTTGCAGGTATGAATGGAGAGTGCTGGTGTGAAACAAAACAGGGATCGTGACCAAAAGAAAAGGGGCCAAAGGGCAAGTGAAACAATTGAAGTTAAGCTAATGTTTTCAAAGATACAGCTTATTGAGATAATTTTTAAATGCTTTTTTACTATTCAGAACTTGAAAATAGTTTAACAATGTTTTAAATTTCATGAATGTAGGCTGTTTGTGACTTTCTAGAAACTTGTCCATTTCCTCTAAGTTATCATTCTTGCTGGCATATAATTTTTCAAAGTATCCTCTTATGATACTCTTTATTTCGGTGGGGTCAGTAATTATATCCCCTTGATCATTCCTTATTTTGTGTATTTGCTTCTGTTCTCTCTCTCTTGTTTTGTTTGTCTGG
>JAQZBX010015850.1:0-37088 GCA_029593785.1 Cabassous unicinctus
CGAACCCGGGCCTCCCATATGGTAAACGGGGGCTCTATCCACTGAGCCACACCCGCTTCCCAACAGCTAATATTTGATTGGATGCCTAACATCATGACTTTTACCTTTTACGTCGCTTGATATGTTTGTATTACTATAAATACCCTTTTTTTCTCTTCTTGGATGCAGTTAAATTACTTGAAAATAGTTTGATCTTTTCCAGTATTCTTTGTAAAACATTTAAGCACAACTGAAACTGTGTTTAGTCTAGGGCAAATAATTTCCCACTATTGAGGCAAGATGCTTCTGAACACTCTGTCAGGTGCTCCTTGAATATTAAGCTTTTCTGCTTTGGCTACTGAGGTCAGGCAATATCTCTGGCCTTGTGTGAGAGGTGTGCACTATTCTCCCTATGTCTCTTGAGTGGTTCTTTCTCAAACCATATTAGTTTCCTTGCACACATACTTCAATCAGTACTCTGCTGTTTCTTGAGGTGGACTTCTGCAGTTGTTTGCCATTCACTCTCTGTACAGCATTAATTCTCTTTGGGATGTTATCATGTTTGCTCTACCCACATTGTTCTGCCTAGATTCTCAGCTTTGTCACCTTAACTACTTAGTCTACTATTCTGAGTTCCCCCAACCTTCAGCACCACTTGGAACATCTCTCAAGAGAGTAAGCATGTTTGTGTCTGTAATAGACATATTACACATCAGTAAGTTCATCCTTACAGTTTCCCAAAAGCAATGCCCGTGATCCTTTGTTACAAACACTATTAGATTTGGAAATTATTAATTATTTCAATATTACAATACCATGATCCATTGGCCCATGGAAGTTCTCTTTAAAAACAGTTATTTAAGTATGAGCAGTCATTTCTTAATTGTCATTTGTATTTCCTACTTTAGTTATCTGTCAATATTGGGGTTTGGACTTCAGTTTGCATTAATAGAGTGTACAGGCTGGTAGAGAACTATGAAATAATTAATAATCTCTCTTTGCTGATCTGCTTCATCAGCTAAATTCATCAAATCTTTTATTCCTAATTTCGTTTTTGTTTTATATTTCTTTTAGCTTCTCTTTTTCTGTGATTATATTACATAACTCTCTAAGGTGTTAACACGAAATAAACTATGACAACGCCACTTCTGTGATTATGCCATGTAAGTGAATTTTAAGATTGACAATTAAAGTTGATCTTTGTCTATAGCAAAATTTTGGCAAACATAGTGACACTCTGGCTTTATGTGGATATTTATGGCCTTTTTCTATCACATGTTGCCTTTCTTCTGATTCAAGGGGAATCAATGAAGGAAACATTTGGCTTCCCTATGCCTGTGTAAAAGTATGGAAATTCCTGCTGAGAACTGCACGAATCATAAGAAAAATGACAGTTGCACACACGCACTATATATATATATATTTAAACAAAACGAACTATATTTGATTTTAGTAGAGTTGGGGATTACTGAGGATTATCTAGTGTCTCATAGAATGGATTAAAGTTATACTTTGGGGCACTAAACTTGGAGAATATCTTGATAAAATACTTGTTCAACAGAGAATTACAGTCAATTAGGCAAACCCTCCCTCAATAAGCCCTGGGGCATCTTTTCTATTGCAGACTTTGCTTCCAGTCTCAGATGAAATTTGCATGACATCGATTCTCTTATATGGGGTTAGGTTCTAAAATCAGCATGAGATGTGAAAATGCATATCATCAAAATAACATGATCAGTGGACTGGACACTCACTCTGTCAGAGGTGCACAGAAATGGAGACTGCCTGAGAGAAGAGCAAATCAAATATTTCATCTCACCGTCTCATGCTCTCTACAGCGCTTATCCATTTGCTATTTATATGGCACTTGATAATTCTAAAACCACTGTCACATAGATCATATTATTTACTTTTTACAATGACCAATGTATGGCATTATCTCTATTTTAAAAATGAAAAAAAATATTCAGACAGTTTAAATGATTTGCAAGGATAAGAAGAATTTATAGGAGACAGATTATTGAGATAACAGTTGGCATTATTTAGGATTTTCTATTACATCCATACAACTAACACCCATACTATAAATCTTTGTTACAAATATAAAGGAATTGGTATAAATTTTTCTTTTAAAATATAAAAGGAATGCCTGGGGGTTTCTCCCTGATGAAATTATTGGAATTTTCATAAATAACATATGGAGCCTGTTAATTATTTTATTATATCAATTGCTGTTTTTTAATTTATTTTTCATTTGGGAAAATAACAGGATAATTTGTTGGTGTCTTGGGTGTTAAGATTTATCAGTTGCATGTAATTAATCCTTGCTTGACTTAATCATAGATGATAAAATCTGGAGGATTTAAACTGACACTGATTTTAAGAGCTTTATTTCCCAATAATTTATTTATATGACTAAAGGGGAAATGTGTTGAAGACTTATAGTATCCCCATTACAACTATTTATTGCCTCTAAGATTTTAAATGTGAGGCATGTGTGTGCCTGTGCCTGAGCTCATATGGGCATATGCTCATGGGAGACAAGAGGGCAAGAGAGAAATTTTATGAAATCTGATATATATATGCCATGTGTATAATTTATCAAAAGTCTTTTTCTAGTATAAACTGTAGAAATCTCTGACCACAAAATAGCCTCAAATAAGTTTGCTATGTGCAGATTCCAGATTATTTTGTCTATCATATATCCAGGGGTGGATTTCCCATGAAGCTAAAAGAGGTTAAGCGTCATAGTCCCTCATCACTTGCACGGGCCTTTCTAAAGTCCTGGGGTGGACCCTAGCCATACCTGTAAGATCTGCAAAAGCAAGATACTCTGTTAGGATCAATGTTTCTTTCTGTCAAACATTCTTTCCATTTCCCCTTCCCCTGAGTTACTAGGGTTGCTAAGAATGAACGCTGAGGGTACTGTGCCTTTTTGGATCCTGTTAAGGCAAAATTGAGCTGGAAATAAATTTAGTGGATATATATTTGTGGTTCAGAATCACTTCTCTGTGAAGTTCACTTATTGTTTGACCCCAGAAGAAATGGTTTCCAAGAATACTCCTGCTTCCCCCTTGATACAAAGTTCCAGAGTCTGTGATTGGATCATGACCCAAAGGTGTTCTACAGCACATACTTTCAAAGTATGTGGATAGGGCAGAAAAAACAAAGTTAACAATGTATGGAGCATTAAGCTAATCTGTAGGAAAAGTATATCTCAAAATGCCATATGTATAATATTGTTAGCCAAGGGTTCCGTTCTCATGGATATCTTGTCAATTGGATGTTCTTTCCTGTCAGAGAGATTAGTAATGCATTGAATAAAATTATATATTTACCTTATATTTTATTTCTTCCTTGATGAGAGTCATGTAAAATGATATTTGTCAGGATTCTTGTGTTTGTAGGGCAAAAACTTACAGCATTACTGCAAAGAGTTGGGTATATTTAGAACAACTCATATATGGAAATATCATGACAAAGATTTTCCCAAATTTGTTTTAAAAAAAAAATTCTTAAAATTTTACATGATATAACCAATAATAAATTGTGAAGCTGAAAAGAACTCTTCTAAATTATGCATTTTAATTAGCTAGGCTAAAGAAAGATTGAACTACCTTTCTCTTATCTTTACAGAAAATATTATATAGTAGTTGTCATATGAAGAGTGATCCCAAGGGAAAAATGATTAGAGAGTTCTAGATATTGTAGAGTTCTAGATGTTTAATTTGAAGTAATTCTCATCATTTATTATTTATTGCGAATTGATTTTCTCATTCTGATTAAGCTTGATAACCCACATCTTTATTCATAAGCTTGTATCTCTTTCTTAAAAAGGGCTCCACACTGTATAAGCAGAAAACGCCACACAACCCTGATCCACCCCTGCATATGTTATTTTATGTAGTTATTTTGAAAGTGGCTTTTATTTTCTTTTTTACAAATAAATTTATGAACTCATAAGATCATTTAGGAGTGATTCTCCTAAAGAAAACGAGAGAATGAAAATTAAACAAGCATTGGTATCATGAAACAAAGTGGAAAAAAACCAAAGCAAAATAGCAATAGTGGTGCAAAGTACTACAAATTCATTCTTTGAAAAATAATAATTGAGAGTAATTAGAATAAGCTATATTAGGACAATAATTGATTAAATATCATAAAAGCTTTTTAAGAAATATTTCAAATTAATATTTTATGAAGAGAAGCAAAGCACTATGTACTTTGTTGATGATAGGTAATAAATTACAAGAAGAATCTAATGTGCAAAGAATTTTAAATACATTTTAATGATTTAAAAGTACATCTTATCACTTAAGGAAAAATGTAATATTTTAAAATGTATCAAAATTATTAAAACAAAGTATATTTATTTGCATATGATAGCATATGCTATGTATTATAACACATTTTAAAATTGAAAACTTGCATTACATTTAAATTAATGAAATCCTCATATATATCGAAATTTTTGATTATAAAGTAAATGTTATTCATCACTGCTTAAATATGTCTGTTGAATTAACTTGAACCCAGTTAAAATATAATAGTGTATGTCATTATATTTTCACTGTGTGTTGGCTTAAAATTCTAAAAACTAAATTGTTGACATTTCATGGATTTCTTAATACATGCTATTATAGAACATGTCTCAATTTCTTTCATTAATTTTATTAGGTTATAAGTGATTTAACTGCATATTATGTGAAAGAATAAAATGGTTTAAAACGACCCTATTTTGAAAAATTAATTCATAGGATATAAGAAGAAAGATCAGAACAAGAGAACACGTTCAGTTAAAATAATACATTTGTATCCAGATCTTTCTCGTAGGTATAAGAACTCAAAATTTAATACTACCTGGAATGTGATATTGGAAGAACAAGCGTTTTAAAGAAACTGTACCAATTTCCATATAATTCTTACCACATAAAGAGAAAGCAAAGGGTCAGTTCTTATGGGTCTATATACTCTTACTGCTTAAATGCTGTTGGAATTGTACAAGCACATTTAAAAATAAAACTTGTGCACTTCTTCTCTTCTATTGAAGCAGTCTGAACTGTCAGTTTAGCTAATCTTTGTTAGCCTGTCACTGAGTTCCCGTGATTAAATGTGAAGATTATAATTATTAACCATGCCATGGGTTCACTGTGGGTGGAATTTGATGTGTGGATGACATTCTGTTTATATGAGGAAGTCAAAATCAGACTTCATCTTTTCTAGCTCAGCACCCAGAGGTCTCAAGGTTGGCTACTAAGGGCCAGCAGCACTTGTATCTTCTGACTGTATATTAAATATTGCATTCATATTGATTGGGGAATATTTCCATATATCCTGTAATTTCTGCCTTCCATTTAACTGGGACACATACATATTTTACACAATAAGAGCAACTTAATAATTTTCATCAATCCTAAAATACTATTTTCCAAACACTTTTAACTACTAAGCAATTTTAATGAACATGCATTTGCATTTCCATTTCTCATGTTAGGCTTATTTTTATAAATGTTAGTTACGACAAGAATGTTGAATATTGCTGAAATTAATCAGCTACAAATGATAATAGAAATAAGTAATAAAGAGATTTTTTCACTATGTGTGAGCGAAATTTTATTTAGTAATTGAAATGATTAGAGCCTCAAATTCAGGTAAAAGAGGTGGTGTTGTTGCCATTGTTGTTGTCATTATTATTATTTTAAGTTGACATGACCTCTGCTGAAAAGACCAGAATCAGCTTGCATTTTTTGCTATGATTTAAAGATTGAAGGAAAAATAAGTGGAGGGAAAGTAACATTTTGATATTTATATCCTTCACAAAATTTCTATTTTTGAGAGCAGATTATAATTTATGACACTAACTCCCTATAATAAAGCTTGTATTTTAAATATGTGAATTTGCCAATTGGCTACTTTCAAATACAGGTCTTTTGCAGCTGATATACATGGTTAAAATTCATCGAATGATTGAACTAACTAAGTCTGAAAGACCCAAGGAACATAATCACTAATTAGTCATGTTTCGAAGAGTATAAGTAAAGCTCCTCAATCAGCTCAATTTAATTTAAAATCACTTATCATTCTTTTCAGCTTTAGTAATTGGTAAAGTAAATAAAGTTAGAAATAACTGAATTTTAATTACTTCATAATAACTTTCTTTTATATTGCTAATCTGTGAAAAGAAATATTATTTACCATCAAACCACAACTTGTCAATTTCAAATGACATTCCAAACATGCTCAGAAATAATGACATTTGTGTGAAAATTAAACAAATATTTGGACTCTATGATTCCAAAAGGCAATGGGTTTATGAGTTTCATAAAGGAACCTCGAGACCCTTTACAACACATACATGGATCTTTAGTAAAATTCAGATAAGACGGATCTTTTAATGTATTGGGTGATTACTTAATAAGATTACAAAAAGATGCTTGACTTAAAATGCAACATGTTTCTAGTGAGTTCAGATAATCATTCAAAGAGAAAGTGCCTAAAGAATAATGATTATATTTGAAATAGGGTAAATTATGGCTGCTATGCAGTAATTAAGACCAGTAGATCAACCGTAAGATAATACAACCTGAATGCTGCATTTTTAGTGGCTTTTTCTGCAGCTGCCTCATGTGGCTGTCCTGCTGCTAAATCTTCTCTGACCTTCTTTATTGTGTTCATTAATGTTATAAGCAAATTCAGTAGAGCTCTAAAGTGAGAATGCTTTCTTCCCCCTTGGTCATCAACATTCTATCAGGAGGGAGAGTGAGGAGGTAGGGTTGCAGCACTTTTAAAGGCTCTGCAGGTGCTCCTCAATGCTAGCCTTTTAGGGGAAACTTTAGAAAGCAGGTCAGGGTCAAGGAAGAAATTGTGAAAAATTCCTATAACTGAGACAGGTGCTCTCTTACAAAATGAAATTCTGACTCTAAGACATCATCTCATGGGGCCATAATTATTGCAACATAACCGTGATGGACAAAAGTAACACGCCCTTCTCACCCCACCAGCTGAATGAATATGGTACATCATAAAAGAGATCTATGGATGACTCAAGGACATACAAACATGAGACAAGGTCAAATGGATTTCCTCAGGATATGCTCCTGGGCTCAATGATTTAAATGGTCATACGTGATTCTAGAGTCAGGCATGGAATAGTAATAACAATAGCAATTGTAATAATAGCAATAGCAATAAACAAAAATGAGATAGCTTGCCTTGAGTGTTTATTATGTGCCGGAAATGATTCAAAGTGCTTTACATGTCTTAACCAATTTAATTCCTAGACAACCATATAAGGTTGAATTTTTATCCCTGTTTTATAAATGATGAATATGAAACACAAAGAGGTTAAGTAACTGCCTAGGATTACACAGCTAGAAAAAAGAATAATCGGGATACAAATGCAAACAGTTTATCTCTGGAGCCAGCCTTTATAACCACTTCACTATACTGTCTCTCCAAAGCATTTTAAAATTTTATCAAACATTATAATCAAATGTCATTTGCTTGTCCCAAGTAATTTTCATTTTGTTTTTGTTATGCCTGTGTGATAGAGAACAAGGTTCCTAAAAAGTTGTGTATGGAAATACCATTGTTTTTTGGGCCCTAAGGTGGATGCAAGGAGTGGAGGTGGGGATGGAAGAGTGAGCAATACCAAAACAAAACACAATACAGAACAACAGAAATAAAAGCATTTTAAACTGTATTATATGTTCCTATTTATGTATAAGAGATACATGAAAACAACTGTCACAAAACCAAAAGTTGCTATTTCAGCATGGGCTGATGCCTGGTAGAAATTTCCTATATATATTTATCTCTTGGTTTTTTTGGTTTTCTTTTTACAATGACCCTAGGACATACAGACATACAGAGAGCCTATATTAACCTAAAAAATCTAGATTAAATGACTCAGCTGGAAATTTGAGAGCCAGATCTCAGTAAGTAGGTATAAGGAAAATGGAGATCATCATCTTTTTAGGGTTCAAATACTAATGATATGATTTCCCAGGTAGGAAATATTTAAAAGACCAAGCATGAAGAAGAAGACTCAGTACTTAACTGGCCTGCTGGAACTTCCACTTCATGTTGAATACATAAATTCACAGATATTATGAAAAATACAAAAGACCTCTTAAAGGAGTAAGAAAGCTCCCTTTTACCATAAATGTTTCCTTTGCCCTGTTTAGAAAATTTAATTAGTATTTTGTGTATGAAAATTAAGTAAACATTTATGAATACTTTTAGCCTTCTATAGACACAGTTCTTGTTTATGGCTACTATTCTTTCTTCTAGGTTGGGACACATGCCATAGGGGTTTTTTAATATTTTAAATATCACTCTTCACCTTAAATACATTTCTTATCACCTTAAATACATGCTTCACTTTCTTATTTCTACTGATCCACTAACCTAAAAGTGATCTGTGCTCCCACAATTGATCAGAGTTCCCATCAAGCCCTGGGAATGGCTTCTGCTTTTTCCTACCATTATTTAACCTACCTATTTTCCTTTAATACAGACCCAGATCTTATAATAAGCTCATTCTTTTTATATATATATATATATATATATATATACTTAACATAGAAAAACTTTCACATCAGCCTTTACATTTAAAGCAGGTTTAACAATAACATCAACCTTAATCAGACACCCGTGTTCATAAAAATGTCTGTGGAACATCTGGCCAGCTTCGTTCCAATTTTCTTCTGTGTTCCTTCACCTTTACTAACGTTTCTGTCTCCTTCTCTCCTCTTTGCACTCCCTCACCACCAATGTCCTTCACCATTTCTAAAGAAAAGAAATCCTTTCCTTTTCTTCTTTTTCCCTGCCCTCAGAGTCTTACTTTCCATGCAAGAATCATATTAACGTTTGTATTAGTCAGCCAAAGGGGTGCTAATGTGAAATACCAAAAATGGGTTGGTCTTTATAAAGGGTATTTATTTGGGGTAGAAGTCCACAGATACCAGGCCATAAAGCGTTAAGTTTCCTCCCTCACCACAGTCCATTGCCACATGTTAGAGCAAGACAGCTGCCGGCGTTTGCCAGGGTTCAGGCTTCTGGATTTCCTCTCTTCCCAGGGCTGCATTTCTCTCCGGGTTCAGCTCCTGTTTCCTCCACAAGGTCATCTGTAGACAGAATGGCTCACTTCTCTTCTCCTGGGGCTTTCTTTCCAACATCAAAATTGCTTCTCAAAAAACCGCTTCAACTCTGTTCTTTGCCTTGCCTTTTATATTCGATTCCCCACCTACTAAGGGGTGGGGCTCAATGCCCTACTGACATGGCCCAGTCAACGCCCTAATCATAACTTAATCATGCCCAGATTAACATCTCAGTTTACAAGCATGATCCAATATATTTTTGGAATTCATAATTAAATCAAACTGCCCAACTGCAACAACGTTTTTTCTAAACAAACTTTTTTTCCACCAAGGAAGAATATAGATGCCTGTTTTTAAGATATTATTTTTTCACCCCATTACCTGAAGGTATTGAAACCTAACCAAAGGCAAAACACTTAATTCAGAAATGGACAGAATCACCATACTGTTTTCTTAATCCCAACCCTCATCATGTCCCTCCTATGTCAATTGGTTCCTTTTCTCTAGTATGTCCCATAAACACTAATCTGTCCCATGGACACCAATCTTTCTAAATCAGCACAATGATCATTTTATTCACTCCTTCAAGGGTTTCCCATTATCTAAACAATAATATTCACCCTGCTTTAGCACTGTAAATTAGACTTGTCCACCCATACAGGTTTATGTGTTTAAAAAAAAATCCATTTCACATCTTACACAATAGTCACCTAAACTACTTGTGTATGTCAGTCAAAGGGGTGCTAATACAAAATACCAGAAATTGGTTGGTTTTTATAAAGGGCATTTATTTAGGGTAGAAGCTTACAGTTACCAGGCCAAAAGCAGAAGTTACTTCCCTCACCAAAGACTATTGCCACATGTTGGAGCAAGATGGCTGCTGATGTCTGCAGGATTCAGGCTTCCTGGGTTCCTCACTTCCCAGGGCTCATTTCTCTCTGGGCTCAGCATCTCTGTTTTCTCCACAAGGCCAGCTGTACACTATCAGGCAACTGGCTTTGTCTCTCTCCCCAGGCCTTGATTCTCTCTGGGCTCAGCTGCTCTGCTCCTCTGTGTGCTTACTTCCTGGGCTCCAGCTCACAACTCTCAACTGTCTTTTTCCATGTCTTTTATCTGTGAGTCCCCACCCACCAAAGGGTAGAGACTCAATGCCCTACTGATGTGGCCCAATCAAGCCCTAATCATAATGTAATCATGCCCAGATACAGATCAGTTTACAAACATAATCCAATATCATTTTTGGAATTCATAAACAATGCCAAACTGCTACAACTTGCATTTTTGCAAAAGTTGCAGAGCAGGTTCATGTCTGCATCTTTGTTGAGCCCTACCCCCCGACTCCAATCCCTGTGTTTACTGTGTTTTAGTTTTTTTAGAATTGCTACTTATCCCAACTCTCTTTTTCACATAATCATATACATTATGCATCTTAAGCTTCACATATTCTTGGAGGATTTAACTTTACCCCAGTTGAATTGAATATCTCTTTTTGTGTCCATTGAAATCTATATGCTTTATAAATAAAGCTAACATACTCAGTCTCATTTATGATTTACATGCCTCTCTACCTGAGGGCAGGGATAAATCAAAGGCATTTTTTATCCCTAATATCTAAAATCGTATCTAGCATCTAGTAGGCACTCAATAAATGTTAATGAGTGACCTTCAAAATTTAGCAATAATTTGAGTTTTTAAAAATTCAAAACTGTTAAAGAAATATGAAAATAATTGTGACACAACACAGTTGGAGGTTAATTTAATAACCCTCATAAATTATTAATTAAAGATTAATATATCTGTCTTTGTCCTAATAATAGAGTTTATGTGATCTCATAAAGCTAGATATTAAAGTATTCTTCATAAGACTTTTGAAATTTCTGGTAAATCAAAGTTTGAGAACTTAAGCTTTAAATATCCAGGCATTTCATTTCATTGAAATTGTTATAATAAATGACCATGTTTTCTGTGCCAGAAATTTTAGACTATTATTTCTAATGTGATTTCTTTTCTGATGATGACACAGTATTTGAAATCAGGGTTATCCTTATAAATCAGGATAGACCATGTGGTTTTCTAGGGCTTCCTTTTCTGAAGACCTGAGTTGATGAGCTGAGAAGTAGGAGAGCTGATTCTGGTCTCAACATACTATCCAGGCGTAAGTCAGTACCTGAATATAAAAGGAGGGATTGGGAGCAGATCATCCGTAAGCTTCTTCTCATCTCACTTCTCGATATAGTTAGGTCTTAGATTTTTAGATTACCACCACCTGGCCAGGTCTGGACCATTTTATGGCCTTCTCATAAAAGACCCTCAGTAGATTATCTGCTTTTGTTGTGTTACCTCTTGTATTCAAACATTTCTCACTTATTCCACCTCTGGGAGCCCCTGCTGTTGGTCCCCACTTGTCCTCCACTATTATTCCATTAGCATGTTTTAATTCAATGCTTCTCAAACTTTAATATAAATAAGGATCACCTGGAGATCTCTTTAAAAGGCAGATTCTGATTCAGCAACTCTGGAGTGGGGTATGAGATTTTCCATTTCTAACAAGCTCCCAGATAGACACTACTGGTCCGCAGGCCTCATTTTAAGTAGCAAGAGTTTAGTGGATAAACCTTGGATTATTGAGTCAGAATGTTTGGACTTTTGAGTCTGCTTTCACTATTTACCTTGGATTGTCTTTATCAACTCTCTCCGCTTCAAAGAATTTTGCCTTGAACAGGCTTTATTACTTCCTGGGGTTCAAGGGATGGCAAGGAGATATTTAAAGTTCAGTGCTTTTCAAGTAAGAGGTGCTCAAGAAATATAAATTATTTTCCCTGTCTCTTCCTCTTCCCTTGAATTTCCAGTCTGGTTCACTTGTTGCAAGAGTCTGTCATTCATTTTACCTTCTACTATTTGCTCTTTTTTGGCTTTTAGTTTTATCTCTGATATAGTGGTCTTTCCATGGACTAACTGACCATTCACAAATGATCTTTCAAACCCATGTCTATCCCATACGCACACTATCCTAAGATCACGGGGACTCACACTTGTGGGACTTTGACAGCTACAGTGTTTTTTCCTCAAATCTGTCATTTCCAAACTTCTATAGTTTTCCAAACTTTGTTTTCAAAATATGTGAGCATTCCTTTAATTTTTTTAAAATTAACCGAACTCAATGAAAGTTTCTATTGTGATGTCTAATTTTATCATAAAGGTCAATACCCTTCACCCTTATAAATGTCTTTCCTAAGCAAGCTAACTAATTTTAAAAGAGTAGATGTTGACACCATAAACAAACTGGTCAAGTTTACGTTTTTACTTTGCTTTGGGGATATCGGAATATTTTCTCAACCATGCCCTTGTTTTTTGTTTGGGGCTTTGTTTATAGAATCACAAGATGGCCTTGCATTGCACTTTTGTGACATGGCTAGTCATTTACGACCACAATTAGCAGCCATAAGCAAACTGCTATAGAGGTAAAATGCATTAATTTTTGAAAATCTAGCAACTGCAGATTTTGTAGTGAAGAGAACAATGAAAAGATTTATGTATCCTATATGTACATTTTCCTGTCTCTTCCTTTTCTATTTAATAAATGTCTGTTTTTTAATGTGCTTATTTACCTAAGTGGTTTTCCTGAATTGAGATGGTAGAAAAGTTTAATTTGAATAAAACAAGTTTTTTATTATTTATGTGATTCATAATAATCAGTTTAGATGATTAAATTTTATTTTTAAACAGTTGTGTATGTGCCAATTAAAAGGACCCATAGAGCACAGAATTGAAATTACCATCATCTTTGTGGCATTTGGTTTATAAACAATTAGATGTTTTTTATCTCTAAATTAAACAAGTAGGGAAGTAGTAAGTTAAATATACCATAAAACAAAATTATATGACAGTTATGATTTATACATGAAGGCTATGGGAGGTGACATTTTTAAAAGTGTCTATCACTGATGCTATTTTAATAAAAACCTGTTATTTGTGGTATTTTTAATGATTATACACATTCTTTAAAATTTGCTTTGACATTCATATTTGGTGACAATTGCCCTTTATTCAAAGATATCAGCTTTCTGCCTACTGTGGTGAACTATAGTCTAGTACAATGTTTTCTGGACTTCTTGCCTTCTTATATTTCCTTCATCTATGCTTCAAGGGGGGAAAGTTTCACTAAGCATTGCATTAGGTTATTTCAGGCCTTGTAATTCTGGCATAATATGGAAGATTTTTGTGCTAAACTTTTGTTTTTATAGTGGAATAACTAAGCTTTAGACTAGAGAATGGTTTTACTCCTGATCAAAAATTTGTTCCAATGACCTAAGCAGAAGAATAGATTCTACATCTATGTATGACCTACTACTTTTCTATGAACAATAGCCTTATAATGTGTAATGCATGGCTTAAGAAATGTATATGCACACTCATATCCAACAAAATCTGTGAGCCCTTGATGCCTGAAACAGAGCTACCCACCATTCTGGAGCCTCTCTTGTCAAGTTTTACATTTCAAACCCCAATATTCTAAGTCAGCCATTTTTAATTGATTTGACTAGTATACTAAAAATTGATAGTTAAATACAAAAGGACAAATAAGTGCAATTATTGTTTTCTTGAAATGTGGACCTTTATTTTATTTTTTATCTCTTGGATGTTTTTAATATGCTGATATGTGGTGGCTATTTAAAAGAGGTATCTATTATTCAAAACATGGTTTCCCAAACTTTCCCGACCATGAAGTTGTTTTTTTTTCTTTTTTCTTTTTTTTTAATAAAACATTAATAGGCCTTTAGAATGTATTAGTACTTAAATTCAATGAACACAGATTTTCATCCTGGTTCCACACTTTACTAGTTGGGAGTAAATTATTTAACATAATTAAGCATTAGTGCTTTCCTAATAAAAAAGAAGGCTAGCAGTAGGTTTTATTCACTCAGACAAATATAGAAATTGCATGAAATCATACATGCAAAGGGTTTTGCATAGTGCCTAACACATCATGACTCATCAATAAATTTAATTAGTATTCCTATTATCCAGCTTATTTTCAATATATTTGAAACAACAATATCTGACAGAATTGCCTGAGTATTTTTAGGATTCATTAGCTCCAAACTATTTCCTATGTTCCTTCTTGTTAAATGAAGTCCCGTACCCTCTAGCACCTCAACTAGCTTCTCTCAAATAACTCATCAAAGAGGAAACACTATGTTTGCTCTATTTTTTTTCTCTGCCGTGATTCCAGTGGACAAACAGAGTGGGTACATATATATAGATACATATCAGTCTTCATGTAGTGAGATTCATTATGTTATATGAATAGATGTATTGTCCATATTTAAATTTATTGATAATTGTTTGAAGAAATATGTCCAATCCAAAACTCTGTTCTTGGAATGAAATTCTTTGATCACGATTTCAAATCCCTCACTAGACTATTTCCTTCTAAATGAAGAGCATTCATCCCAAGTTCATATCGACTTAATTTCCTAGATATTGTAAGAGTAACATTTATATTCAGTGATCTTGTAAGTGTATACTAATTAAAATATGTTAGCAACTAACATTCCTTAATCTAAAAGCCTAGGTTAAAAATTAATCTCAAGGATTAAATAAACATGCCTACTTCTATTTTATTATTTTTATTTTTATTTTTTTCAATTTATCATTTTTAGCAATGAAATGTAAGAAAAATAAAATAATGTCATAGTGAATATATTTTATGAATATACAATAATCATTAGTGATGAACATCACTTTTATATCAAACAAAATATTTATTAAAATATCAACTAGATTTAATGTAAATTGCAATATGAATTTGTAGACAATAAGAACACATTTGCTGAGTGAATTATGTGTAAAGTAAATTCCCAAGACATTCTTTTATTTCCAAAAATGGTATCTCAGTCCAGAGTTCTTGTAGCAAAGACTGTTAGTTAGAAAACTCATATAATAATGAACAAATTAATCAAAGGTCATAGTAAGCTCTAATGTAAAATATTTAGAGATATAACACTAGCATTCTCTTTCATACATAAATCTGTGACAAAATAATGTAGATTTTATCATCTAAACATCAATCCAATAACCCCTAAATTAAAATAAATATTCAATTTCTAAACAAGTGGTTTTATTATTTTCCTTTTTACTGAAATCTCTGTGATTTATTACTGAGCTTACCAGTATAATTGCAAACAAGTTTTCCAGAAGCCTTAAATATGTTTTTAGTGCAATGTTACTCACAATATATCTAAATACTATTATTTAAAACTAACACAAATATTTCCAACTCAATTTAGTTGGAAATGAGCCAGTATATCCACAGGCAAAATTAAGGCATCTACTTCAGTAGGTACCTGTATATTTATTTGCCTTTTTTTTACCATATAAATATATTTTGAATTGTGCAAGACTTTTTCATTTTTTTCTGTTTTGTTGAAGTATAGTTGCTTGGAAGAATGTAATTATTTAGTTTTGGGCCTACAATAATTATTTTAATTAAAAGTCCTGAATCTAGACAATTATTTTAGTATCTGTAAAACTGAATTTAAGCCTCCTTAATAAGTTAGTCACCTCCTTGCTCCTCTTTTCAGAGTTAACTGTCTCTTTCAGAATTTCAGTTGATGACTTACATTCCAAATCGCTATGATATGAACACTATAAACTATGACATAAATTATAATTTATCTTTGCCCCCCAACTCCTGTATCTGAAAACTGATGTCACCTGAAGACACCCCTTCTTTTGCAGCTCTCTGAAATACAGACTGTTTTTGCTCACACATGTTCCCCATTGCTATTCTAAACCATTTATCTTATTTCTTCCTTCAAAAGCCCTAGCAAACTTTAAAACACATTCCATCAATGTGTTCTTGCCATTACCCCTGATATCGGGGATTATTTAATGACCTCCCAGTTACTGTTTCTCATCTGCTGTTAACTTTCACACATGGTTCACTGTCTTCCTTCCTTCTCCACGACAGCTTTTGCATTGTTCTTGGAAACTTCAACATCCATGAGGATGGTTCATCCAACACACCAGTTTATCAGTTCTTGGATTTCTTTTGCTCCGTCTTTTTCTCCTCTCTCAAATTCACTTCAGCTACCCACCAACATGACTCTATTGTACATTGCCCCATCCCCAGTATCTGTGTTACCTTTAAACCTGATTGCAAACAGTTTATTTCACTTAGCTTCTATTTTTCAATGTAACTTACTTTCGTGGTCATAAAAGCCTTCAGTGAGTTAACTCTACCTCATTTTTACTATTTCTTGATCCCCTTTAGTGTCTCAACTTCCTTTTTTACGTAGTATTGTAATCACTCTCTGCAAGCATCATTAACTTCCTTGTCTCTCTGTGTTTCTTTTGGCATATTCACCTGTTGAAATATGAATGCTTCAGAAACCCAACCATCTTCAGGGGATGCACATTTGAATGTTGCTGAAGAAAAATTTCACGACCTTGGTGGATTGATTCACTTTGAATTTATGACCACAGATCTTAAATAGGCTCTCTACACAATCAGACAATGCTGCTATAAATCTCTAGTTAACTAACTTTTCTGTTCTTTAGGATGAGTATCTCACACTCTCTTGCCTCAAATGCTTCAGCAACTCATCCCCAATCTGACTCTCACCATAGAAGTAGATAATTACAACCAGACAAGAACTACTTCATCTTCCAGACAAGAACTACTCCGTCTTCCAATCCACTTCAACCAATCTGTACCCATATGCTCAACTAACCCACCTGTTCAGGTGGAAGAAGTGTTACTGTGCCAAAAGTCAACCTCAACACCTATTTCTTTACACCTGTGTCTTTGTATTGTGATTTTCCTTCCTTCATAGCTAATTTTTTTACAAAAAGTTTCACGTCACCCTTGCCTTATATCCCCATATCCCAGTTTTTTCTCAGTTTACTCTTCTCAGACTCCTTTAACTACCATTCCACAGAGATTGTTCTTATAATGATTGCCCAAGCCAACGATCAATTTTCTGGCCCCATATTACATAGTTCTCAGCACCATTTGGCACTCTGTTTCATAAAAATTTCTTCTCTAAGCTTTTGTGATACTTCCCTAATAGTCACTGGCAATGCCACTCACATCTGCTTTGCTTGTATTTTCTTCTACCTTATCTCCCCTAAGGTTACCTTAAATAGCCCATGATTTAAACTAGCATCCATACACCATCTCTCAAATGTGTATTTATAGCTGAAAACTATTCCATCACCAACAGATTTCTATATATTCAACTTCCAACAAATCATCTTCACTAGGATATGCACTGGTATACCCAAAACAGAGCTACTGTTTTTTCCCTTCCACTTATTTCTTCCTATTCTTCTCAAGCTTTCTCCATTCAATGAATGTCATTACCATTCACTGAGTGACTCAACAGAAAACCTAGGGGTAATTCTGGATAACTCTCTTTCATACCCAAATCCAAGTTATTTCCCGATATGTCACCTGTACCTTCAAAATGCCCTGAATTAAACTGTTTTCCCACTTCCATTGCCACAACCCAGGTCCCTGCCACCATCATCTAACCTGAAGTACTGTGACAGATTGCTAACTTCTTCCCTTCTCCATAGTTTTTCTCTTTCTGTCATCTCCTGTAAAACAACCAGAGTTAATAAATCACATCATTTCACCCCCAGCATCCTCTATTTGTTTTTCCTTGTTCTTAAAATAAGTCCAAGCCTCTTACCATGGTCTAAAAGATTTTGCCTGCCTAACTCTCTGAGGTTAGGTAGGTTAGGCTCTGCTTTTACTATAATGTAATCTAACTCAACTAATTTCAGTCTTTTAAAAATATCAAGGTTTTTCCTATTAAAGCACTGTACTTGTGTTACTGCTTCTGCTTGAAAGCCCTTCCTCTAAAATTGTGCAGAACTGTCTCCTTATACTTCAAATCTCAAATCAAGTCAGAGCCTCAGAGAAGGTCTGACCTGACCATCTTCTCTGACATCCTCCATATACAGCCTTATGAGAACTCTCAACCGTTTTACCCTATTGTATCTTATTCATAGTATGCAACTGTGACTGGAACTTTCTTGCTTAATTATTTATTTGTTTGTTTTTAAGCTGTTTAACTTCCTAAATGGAATTCAAGTGAAGTAAAAGTATACGGTCGTTCTATTTCAACCCTGTATTCCCAGAAGTTTGGAACACAGTACATGCTCAAAAAGCATTCTACAGACTGACTAAACCAAGAGCACTTATCAAATAATCCAATCCATCAGCTATAAAGCTGATTTGAAACATGTTTATCATAGTTAATATTTAAAATAAATAATTGGACCTATTTCTCAATTAATGTCACATCATTATTATACTGTTACTCTATGTACAGTAACTATACACAGGAAATATAGTAATTTATATACAAGTACCTATAGAATCTGTTAATAGCTTTAGGAAAATTCCTCCTCAGTAATTTTCTTTTTATACACACACACATGCACATATAATTATCATTGCGTAGTAATTATTCCATATGAACTTTTGAAGAATTTTTGCAATTATTCCCACCCCTAAAAATAAAAATAACATAAAATTAAACCTGGTGTGGTTCTAAGTAGAATTCCATTAATAGTGCTAAATAATCTGAAAAAAATCAATATTTTGCATCAATAAAACCTGCTATAAAATAGAAGGTAATTTTATAATTTTTCTTTTGTATTGACAAGCCAGTATTTTCCAAAATTAGATATAACAATACTTATTCTACCTCATTTGATTTGTTTATTTCAAACCACATTAACTTCAATTTCTGTCACTGTGACGATGTAAATCATATAGTAATGTTGCAAGATAGTATCATAAAATAGCAGTGCAAATATTTGCTAGTATAAACATAAATAAAAGTATTTATACTTTAAATTCAGCCTATAAATTTAAATATTAAAAATTCTGGAAATAATAAAAATATATTTGTACAATTTATATATTAATTTGTGAAAATACATATTATCACAATTTTATTCAATTGTAATTACATTTCTATTTCATTATCTTACTTCAACACTCAAAATTTGTGTGCATATACATTTATGTTTAAAATTATGTGACTTTTAGAATCAAAACTAATAAATTAATCCTTTGATCAAGTTGTAGTAATATGTTTTTCTCTTAACCTTATGAAATGAATTTTACTTGAGTAATTGTTAAGTGAGAAACTTTTAGGCTATAATGTGATTCCCAACAATGGAAATGTGACTGTATAGAGGCAAAAATATCTACAACTAATGGTAGACCTATTTTGAATATAGCAAACTTTGTGAGATTTGGTAGGTGTGGTAGGGGAGTAATTATATTAAGAGAATTATCAACATGTAAAATTCTTAAAGTTGGTGATTTTTTTATATCCCCAAACATCATTTAAGTGAATAAAAATTTACACCATAAAGCTTAGCTAGAATTGAGCAGAAAATGCTTTCATTTCTGGAAGAGAATATATATGGTGAGATTATTAATATTATTGCTTAATTTTAGCTTGTTCAAAGACAGTACTCTTCTACTTTTTCAATATTCAGATGTTTTACTGACAAGAAAATCATTTAAACTGACTAGTTTGAGATACTTTCCTTGAAACGGTGCTTTATTTCCATTTGTTTTATTTAATTGGAATATGCTGGGAAAAGATCATTGCTCTTATTAACAAATTCAATAAAAAATAAACCCAGGTAAATTTATTTTAGGAATTATTTAGAAAATAACAGTTCTGTGTAATCTCAGGATTTAAACAAAATAGACTTCACAATTGGAGATGTTTTCCATAATCTTCCACTGTTATCATTGGTTAGTTTGCATAATGCCTTGTCCTAACTCTTAGAACTTCCTTTTAGGCTTATGAGATTCTGAGATGTATGTATGCATAGGCATGCACATGTATGCTCATTGGCGGAGAAATACTTAATCTGTAAATGTATCAAAAAAGAAACAAATTCTGGATGTAATTACAAGTTTCCAAGAAAGCCCTTTTGGCTCTCAAAATAGAGGCATTAGACAAGGCCGTTTGATGCAGTCGTCACAAGAGACAGACCTGGAGCCCAGCAGGAGCCTGAGCTCTGGAATCCTTCTCCTCCTAACTTCCACTTAGGAAAAAGGGTATTCAAGCCCTACCCGATGGGAAGCCCCTCCAGTTCTAACCAACCCGTAGCATTGATAAGAAATAATGGAGTCATAACAAGTTGTGAGAACTTGTTTCTCACCACCCTTTAATACCATATAAAAAATGTGGGTGGTCCTGGACACTCACATCATGTCTAAGCATGTTAAGCAGAAAACCATGACTTCTTTCTTGTAGTGTTAGATACTGTGTATAGGAAGCAAAACCCAACCTACCCCAGGCTCACAGGCAGTCTGTGACACATATGTAATAAAAGGTCAGTGCGGATTTTCAGTTTAAGTTACTCTCTCATGTTTACTTTTCATAGCCACCATCAGAAGGGTTCATCCCAAGGTTATCCACTTTAAAAATCTGCATATTAACCACAAAACACAAATGTTCTTCAATCTTTTATCAAATTTTAGAAAGTTGGAACAATGTCAAACCCTCCCTGAACCCTCTGGACTATAAAAACTATAAAAGATGTCAGGAAAAAATAGTAATTTCATGAACTATTGTTTTTAAATGCCACATTCCTTGATATTATCTCATCACTCAAATATTGAAAAATGTCTAAAGTCAAACCCTTGTATCACCTGCCCTAGGTGGGGACAGATAGATCTTGGGGCCACAAAGGGTCCATCCAGTGGGCACAACCATAGGCTAGCTTTTGAGCCAGACCCATGTGCAGCAGCAGGTATAACTCAGGCATTTTCAGGGAAACTGTGAGGCCCAGCAAAGTCCATGCTTTCACCGTTTATTTCTAAAACTTCATCACTCTTATCAAATCCATCTTTCTTCTATAGTCTAAACTTGAGCCTGCTGAATTGAGATATGAAAGGATGCTACATGCAACTAATTGGCGGCTTAAAAATCCATTATTTCTGATTTCTCAACTGGCATTCTTCATATTTTTTTCCCTTAGGTAAGCTGACATTTCAAGCAAAGAAACCTGCAGAAGTGTATTAGCTTTAGGGCTGCCAGATAACAGCTTGAGAGTAACACTTCAAAATTCTTTACAGTCAGAGTCAGAGGAATAAAGTACAATGCATTTGCATAAAGAGCAATAATGCATTTAAAGACAAGCATCTTTAGGGCACTCTTTGCTTAGAAACTGTGAGTAAACTACTGATAGATGCTTGGGATTTATATTGATGGATACACACACACACATGCATTCTTCTAGAAGATATATAGCAGTATAAGAAATATAATTATTCTAATACAAATGATTGCCATTAATCTTGTAAGATTATTAGTAGTTTTTATGGTGTGCAAACAAGGTAATATTGTTGTCTGAGACACTACAGAGTAGTCTGTAATACTTACAGAGGTGGTTTTATTGATAAAACAATTTTAGAACATTTCACATGTGTTTTATTATTTACTGAATCAGCCATTTTACCTTATTATTTCTCGCAAAATAGTGTTTCCAAACTCCATTCCTTCAACGGTAAGTTCTCATGTTTGTTAGCTGATTTGTTAGTCTCGTGCGTAGCACGAGAACCTGGGTTTTAAAGCGCAGGGGAAGAAAGGGAAAGTAACATGTTTAGAAGTAAAATACTTGATTGTGTAGTACTGTTTATTTCACCATAACAAAAGTTTTCTCGCCTAAATTCAAATTAAAAAAAAAAAGAAAATTACTTGCGTGGTTAGTAAGACTGGCAAAGTCCGAACCACGCTCCTGAAACAATAGAGTCATCAGCCAAATGTATACCCCAGTCTAATTTGATGTGTCAGGCACTAATCAGCTCTGTTTTACAGCGCTTTGCTCCATAAAAGCTGATTTGTTTAACCACATCCTCTATTTCAGCATGACTGATAACGAAGAATAACGGACAAAACCATGCATATCTCACGGGTTGTATTAGGGGTATAAAGAGAATCCATCATTTACTGGAGAGGGAGAGGAAAAGTGACAGGCTCATTCATGCCTTGGAGACATTTTTAGGCCTATTGAAAATTGTAATCTGTGCACTCTGGATGAACCTCCGCACTACTTAATTTAGTACATGTAGCCCTGTGCTGAATCTGTCTGCCTCAGATAGGGCAGGCGGGTGTCTGTAGGACAGCAACCCCTCTGAGCAGTTTTCTTCTCTAAATTCATCCTGCCTTGAACTTTACACACACACATATAAGCTCCATTTACAGGAGGATTTCAGAGTTAATTAAATGTTGAATTTGTTTCCTTAGAAATCACATATGCCTCAGGGCCAAGTAATAGCATTTCAGCAACTACTTTAATTTAGGATTAAGCTTACTGTGTATTTTCCGAGAAAATTTTATTTTTTTTAAGTACACATCTATAGGGATGGGGAAATTGCCCCCCTCCCCCCATTATTATAAAAGATTTTAAACACAGGTTTGGAAAAGAGAACATATGCTAAGAGAGGCTACAAATCAGCAAATTCAAAATCATTCTTCATTGGAAACAGAAAAAGAAACTAGAATGTTGGAAAAATTGTTGCTTTGCTGATAAGGCAGTCAAATGACTTCCACCAAGGTTCCCAGCTTTGGGTTCTCCTTATTCTGGATTTATTCTGTACGTGCCATGGTAATAATGTGAGAAGCATAATATTTTTGAATATTTGTATCAAAGATGATAGGCCAGATTTATATTTAAAAAACTAGCAATTCATTGCCAAATTATATTATCTCACTTCCACTAAAGGTGCTACAAATAACTTTTAGATGCTTTTATCCTAACTTCCTTAAAGGTAGGTACTTAAAAGGGGACAGAGGGTGAGCAAATAAAGAAAAGAACAAACTAGGAACCTAGTATTCTCCTTATTGGATTTACTTTGAAATAATGTGCTAGAAAAACTTCACAATAAATTTAGAGCCTTGAGTTCATTTCCATTGATATCTTTGAGCTGCAGCACTTGCAAGGATGTTTCACTTTAGCAAACTGACCAATTTGTTAGGCAATACATTTATAAAAAGCCAAAGAAAATTCTTGGAATCAAAATTTAGAAAGATGCAAAAACGAAAGAATGCATTTAAAGACTGCAAATATCTCCAACCTTTTCCTGTATCTGTTTAGTTTAAATTATTAGCTCGATATATGTGTTACCTTCAACATGCAGTTTTTTTTCCCTGAGCTTTTTCACTTGTTGGTTGAATCTGTAAAGTTTGAAATAAAAATAATTGTTACAGTTTTTGAGATAGAGGTACAACTAGCCAGCATTTTGCACTTTCTGTAGGTTGGATGAGCATATGGATAGTTGGAGGTAAAAAGTTCAATTCATGAGAAAGAACAGAGACCACAAATGGCTGGAATGACTACAGTAAAATAAAGCAGCCCTAAAGCCCAGCAGAATAAGCCCCCATCCATAAATCTTGTTAATCAGGGAAACCTCAAAATAAAATGAGCAAGCAAGAAAAGTATGCCCTATACAGACTTGCCCAGATTCTTAAAAGAGAGGATGGAAAAAAAATTCTTAGGACCACAAAAGATAAATACTCAAAGCAAGAAACAGTGCAAAATCTATAGTTTGTAGAATTTAAAACATGTAATATTTTGAAAAAGCCTTTTTGATACTGAATGTATGAAAAATTTCTATCTATGCATGTGCAGAATTTCTATGGGCTGTGTGTAATTCATTTATAAGATGTATCTAAATGTCATGTGATTTTCATTGTTTAACATTTTCAGATAAAAATAGTCATTCTAAATGTATCATGTTTAAAAGCATTGTCCACAGTTTTAATTCTGAAACACTCCTAGTTTCAGTTGCTATTCATTTTGAGAAGTCTTTTTCCTGATTTCTAAAAATAGACATTGGGAAAGGAAATCAAATAAAGCAATAAGATGATCTAATGCTGAGTGAATAAAAACCTCACAAAGTATAGTAATTTGAAAAAATTCTTTTAATGTCTAAAAGGGAACTGCTATTAAACAATTGGGCTTCAGGAAAACAACTCATATATAGCAATGCAAACTTTTAGGAGAAACTAAATATTGCCTATTTGATTAAAATATAACATTTTCATGATTATTATATCTTAATTATAAAGCAACAGATAACGGTTTTATAAAATTTTAAAACTAGATACCTTTATAAATGGAAAACTAACCCCACTTCATAGCTCGTAGTGGTCCAATGTTATTATTGCAGTATTTAATAATTCTCGGTCTGATTGCTTTCACTTGATGAAGGACATGAACTTAAATATATAGGTAAGGATAATACAAATGATATTTATTGTTTATTTGTCTGGATCCATTTTATGTTTTCACATAATATTGTATCTTAAATATTCAACATTTCAGTAAATATTCTTTGAGAACATGAATTTTGTTAGCCTTATGATTCTCCATTATATATATTTAGCACAGTTTAGTTGATCAATAAGATGTTGATTATTTAGGTTATATCCTTTATGCCCATATTTTAACAACAACACAAATTTATTTTTCTTTAAATAAAAACACATCCATAATTTTCTTAAATTTTCCATTTTATAGCATCTAATACAAATTTGCTAAAATAAAATTCCTAAGTTTCCAAGTGAAATATATTTTTAATGTTTTAAATTGCAATTTTTTGAACTCTTGCCAGATTAACTATTATAAAATATATAAACTATTGTAAAATAAACACAATATTTATTTTATTTTTATTTTACATAATTACTTATCTATATTTTTTCTAATTGACATTAAGACCTTTCTATATAATCACTCTTTTCTTTTCAAATATAACAAATATTTCCTATGGAAATATTTTCTTCTTAGTGTTTTTATGGAGTTTAAAAGGTTTTTTTTCTGTTTGTTTCTTTTTGGATATATAAGATTTCAAATGTTAAAATTAAATATAGCATAGTTAGAAATATGCTTTGTGTAAGTATTTATAACAGTGTCCCTCCAAATAATGGTTATGTAAATATTCACTCTATATTTATCTTATTATTCTTTTGTCTTAATAACATTTGTAAGTATGTAAAGTCCCCTTACTGCTGAGCAGAAGTCTGTCAGGCTAAACACCTTAATGCTGTTGTTTGGTTTCAGGATCCTGGTAAAGGCGAGTGTGATTTTAAGTGTCACGCGCGTGATCCTCTAGTCGCAACCCAGCGTGAAATCAGTCCAGTGAATAACCTTGAACGGGTACAAAAAATAGTTGCCCTCCAAACTGAGCTAGCAAATTTCTGCTAGTGAATCCTTCCAAGTTTGAAGGAATGAACTATGGTTTGTTTAACTGTAATGGAAAAACAAGAAATAAAGATAACTAAAGTTTGGATATTTCCAGTTTTAGACAAATGCTCTATTTCTAGACAAAATGTTTGAGTAATTTAATCATATTTAGATGAGCTTAATGTTGGGCTGAACTGAGAGTGTGTGGTAGCACATATCTGTGTTGCTGGACAACACAGAGAAAAATGGTGATCTCAGGAGCCATACCAGCTAACCCAAATGGCAGTATCTGGCACTGCCATCACTTTCCTCTTCTCTGCCTGTTCCTCCACTCTCCATTTGATAAGAGGGCACTCCTGTCGTGACCAAGCATGTGTGGGAATGAAAGTGTAAAGTTTCATTCCCCCAAGTAGAAAGTCCTCATCTAGTTAGAGTAAAACTAAAATCTGATATGTTGGGGTTGTTTTATTGATCTTAATATTATTATATGTTCAAACAAAGCATTAAATTTTATGTAATTTCATTTCTTATTTAGCAGGTGAACTTTATATCAATACTCTTCTCTAATGAATAGAGGTTTGATTGCAACTCTGAAATAATTGTAAGGTAATGAAAGTCTTTAGACAAATGTTTTTATGCCATTAGTTTTGTCTTACTATGATAATGGATTTAATTTAAAAAAGATTTTTCCTTAGATTTGATGTTAGAATATATTCTTGAAAGTGGAAATTCACATCTTCAACAGTGAACTGATTCATATAAACTAAAAGTCTATCAAAGTAAGTGTGAAATTATTTTAAATTCATTTATTTTGGCTTGTAGGCATTCCATATTTTGTAAATATGCATAAATATGTGTTATTAATGATTGCTCTTGAATAGAACTCAGACTTCTATACTTGGATTTGATTTATGAACTTCTTTAAATCATACTCAGAAATTTTTCTTCTAGACAATGAAAGTATTCTTTATTACTTTTTCATGACTATTTTCCTATTTTGAGAGTAACATGTTTTTGGGGGCAGTACTTGCTAAACATGTATACTCAACAATCTTTTGAAATGGGAAAGAAAATAATATGTATCTGAAATAAAATGAAAACAAAATTATCTTTCAAGAACATTATCAAATTTGAAGTCACAAATCACTCATTCCCTTCTAATGTATATCTGTTATTAATAATAGATTTTATAATGTCTCACACCATTTATTTTGGTATTAATAAAACAGGGAAAACTTTGAAGGGATAACCTTTGTTTATTTTTCCATTCACTAAACGGTAGACATTCATTTAATAAAAATTTCTGAATGACAAAAGAATTTAAAAGCTGCTACTGTTTGAAAAGTCAAAGGCATACTGCAGAGGGCACTGGGTCATAAGTCTGGAATATTGGACACAAATACTAGATACCCCACTGTATTAGTCAGCTAATGGGGTGCTGATGCATAGTACCAGAAATCTGTTGGCTTTTATAAAGGGTATTTATTTGGGCTTAAAGCTTACAGTTACAAGACCCTAAAGAGTCCAACTCAAGGTTGCTTCCTTACCAAACTCTGTTACCATGTGTTGAAGCAAGATGGTGGGTGACATCTGGGAGGGTTCAGCCTTGCTCTTCCTTCTTAAGGCTCTGTGGGTCCAGCTTCTTCCAATCTCAGCTATAGGCTGGTATAGGGCTCGTCTCTCTTCCCAGGACTCATTTCTTTCCAGGCTCAGCTGCTCTGTTCTCTTCACAAGGCTAGCTATAAACTGTAAGATGAATGGCTCATCTCTCTTCCTGGGGCTGCAAGATCCTTTTCTGTGTCTATGGAGCTCCCTTCCTCTTTTCTCATATATCGACTTCTGTGTATCTCTTTCCCTGTCTTTTTGATTAAGTATCCATTTATATAGCCTACAAAGGGGGCTGGGACTCAAACTGAGTTGCCCTAATCTTGACTTAGTGAAGTAAATGTAAAGCCTTTGAATTTAAAACAATCAAAGGGTATCATGCCCAGAGGAACAGACCAGTTTACAAATATAATCTATACCTCTTTTTGGAATTCATAAATAATATCAAACTGCCACACCCACTAAATGATTATATCACCTGGGAATAAGTGATATAGGGGATAAACCAGCTTAGCGTCAATTTCCCCATGCATGGGATTTTAACTATTAGAAGCAATATGGTTAAAACTCTTTTCAAAATAGTATTACTATAATAATGGCAGTTATTATTTCTATTACTTTTATTATTATTATTTACACATTGATGATGAAACAACTGAGAAGTATATAAGCATCTGTGACCATTTGAGATTATTTTATGAATCCTCAAAAAAGAAAGATTATGTTTGTAAACTAATCTATTCCTCTGGGTGTGATACCCTTTAATTGCATTAAATTCAGCTGAGGACCTTTGGTTAGATTACCTGATAAGATCAGATCGCTTTAGGTCTTTTGCTTGGACTATGCCAGTAAGATACACAAATTGAGTCTCTGCCCCCTTGCTGGGTCTGATATAAATGTAAACACAGAGGCAGACTCACTCAGACCAAACAAAGGAAAAGAGATCTCTGCCATTTTTCATCCTGGGGGCCCAGGGAGAGATGAGCCATTCACCTGATAGTTTGCAGCTGACCTTGGGAAGAGACCAGAAGATCTAAGACTGACGTAGAAAGCCTGGGAAAGAAACGAGCCCTAAGCCCTGGGAGACAAGCCATATGCCAGCCTCCAGCTGAGACTGGGAAGAAGCTGAGCCCATGAAGCCTCATAGGAAGAGAAGACCAGAGGGGAAAGCTGAAATGTAGCAGAGATCACCCACCATCTTGCTTCAACACGTGGCAGCTGACCTTGGCGAGAAAGTACCCCTTATGTTACCTTGAGTTGGACTTTCCACAGCCTTGGTATTGTCATCTTTTACCCAAATAAATACCCTTTATACAACCCAACACATTTCTGGTACTTTGCATTGGCAGCCCTTTGGCAGACTACTGCAGCATCTAACACCTAAGTAAGATGATGCTTCCAGTCTCTGACTTCTGTAAGTCTGGTATGGTCTGGTGCTAAGTATGAGGCAAAGATTCATATAAATAGCTTCTTCCATTCTTTTCTTAAGGATTCTATAAAATAGTGTCCGAGAGAAGATATAATCACAGTAGATGAAAAAATACAAAGCAAAAATGGACAAAGTAATTTAACAGCAGTACAGCATTTAGGCATACCCGTGGAGGGAATGAAAAGTTAAGAGATAATTGATATCAGCAAAGGTTAACTAGAATGTCTGTTTGGAAGAGACAAATGCTTCACCATGAATACATCTCAGGTGGCCCTGTTTTTTTAACCAAATTTTCACCATTTTCCTTTGGTGAATAAAATAACATTTTTGAATGGATTTGTTAAGAAGATTAACAAATAATTCAAAAAGTCATCAATAACATGGACAATCACCAGAGACTCTGAGAGGAGGGAGAGGGAAGAATAGATGGAATATGGGGCATTTTGGGGGCATTGGTATTGTTCTGCATGACATTGCAACAACAGATACAGGCCATTATACATTTTGTCAAAACCTATAAAATTATGCAGAGCAAAGTATAAACCATAATGTAAAGTATAGACCATATGTTACCCGATTTAATCTAGGTTCTTGACTTATGCTGCAGAAATGAATTTTAGAGCACATTGGGTTAGTTAGGCCAGTAATTTATTATGGTAGGGAGGGAAGAGAAATGGGAGAAAATAATAGATTATGGGTCCCCAGTAGAGGGTAAGGGGCTGAAAAGTGATAAAGAGGGCTGATTTATAGACAATTTCCCATTAGACTATAAATGCCCAGGTTTTACTTGCGAGTTCATCCGCACAGGGGGCTCATGGCAAGAGCAGGGCGCAAAAGCCGCGAGTGCCTAGAGCAGCATGAGCTGGGAGCAGGGAGCAGGACCAAGATGTGACCTTTGCGCCTGCTTTTTAGACTGTCAATTATTCCACCCCTTTGCTAATGGTATGGAAGGAGTCCAAGGTGTTTGCTGTTTTGATTGATTACCCCACCCATCAATCCCCCAGGAGGGCCCAATTACAAGGCCTTTGAAGAGTATTCGGGGCTTCTCCTGGCTTCCGGGAGAAATCTCGCGAGGGTCTTCCAGTAGCCATCTTGGGGTATTGATGTCCACATGGTTCCAGATCCATCTATTGATTCCCTGTCTTACTGGCCTGCTCCACATGGGTAGTAGCAATGCTTCAATATTTGTTCATCAGCTGTAACAAATGTTAATGGGGGAAAGTATGAGAAGGGGAGGGGGTCAGGTATATGGGAATCCCCTATATTTTATAAAAAATACATAAAATAAAAATTTAAAAACCTAAAAAAAAAATAATAAAGACGGGATCATCAATGAAAGTAGACTCACCTCCAATCCCTTTCTTTTTGGAAATGTTTTTAATTTCTAAAAGAGAGGAAATTATCACTCAGTGCCAGATCTATGTCTTTGATGATTTTTGTGTTGTTTTTTAATTCAGGTAACACAGAAACTTAATGTCCTTGTTAATAGAAGTTAACACGAGTTAGAAGTACACTTTACATAGTATTTAATTTTTACCTAAATTCATGTGGAAATTCACATTCCCTCACTGTGCCATGTCCAGACTGTCTCTCACCTCTGCATTTGCTTACAAATAAACATTTCCTTTTTTAATGGCATTATAAGCAGTGACTGAAATAAATTAATTTGCACTCCCCAGCCATGACTTCAGATTTCTTTCCTTTGAGTTTTCTCATGCCTCTCTATTATCTTCTCCCTGGGTGTCTGACGCTCTATAATCTTGCTTTTTACCTAAGGGTCAGGACAGTTGTGCTGTCTACCAGACACCTGTACAAAAGAGAGAGAAAAGGACTTTTTCTTTGCTGCTCTTCTCTTTAATTTCAACCCTAGTCCATGAGTCCCCTTTCTTCAGAATCTCCAACCTGTCTCAAGGAAAGGCCCTGTTCTGAATGTTACTTAGATCAATGCTAGCTCCGTTAAGGCTATTAAAATTAACATAAGTTTCTGAACCTGATATTCTTTTCAATGTTACGGTTCTTATTTAATCTGAACAAAACTGTGTTTCAGGGAGAATGATTTACTCTCTGATTCTGCCACTGATATGGCTGGTAACAATTTGACTCAGCATTTTCCAGAGTGAAGGTCTCCTTTAAGGGCAAAGCAGAGAGGCAAACGAAAGACAAGCTGGCCATAAACTACAGGTGATAGTGAGAGAGTGAGTCAATGAGATGTGGGCACGTGATAAGTAAAGAAAGGTGGTGATTAGGAAGCTGACCAAAGCTGGTTCCTAAGCTGGTTCTGAGTGGAGGTTTTGTTATCTTCAGCTCCTTAATTTAAACTTCTAGGAAGACCAGTCCTGACTCTCAACTTTGGCTTGACCCTGCCTTCTTGGAGATGCTGACTCAGTCCTCAAGGGCTTTGCTGCCAATCACCTCTGCTAAAGAAGTTCCTCCTCAGGTAAGAGGAATGGCAGGAGGTAATGCAGGGAGTTTCCTCCCTTTTCCTTGTTGTGGTTAGAAGTACATCCGGCCTCTCCAGTTGGAATGTATAGGGATTTTTCCCACGGGAACAATATTCACACAGCAAAGGGGTGGGAGGTGGCTGTGTGTGTCAATGGCTCTATTGGTTTGGAACCATATTTTAGGTTCATTGTGGACTACATAGACATTTTAGGGATTTGTCTCAGAGGCCCACCAATTTCCAACACTTTCTATAAGAAAACAAGTGCTGGGCAAATGAATTATAAAACCAACTCTTGGAACACGGCATATCTATCGGAAACTGGAGTGGTTCCCTTTATTGTGAATGACTGCAGGAAAGGCATGGGCCCTACCAACAGCATTCTTTAGCAGAGCTTTGGAAATCAGAATTGTAAGCAGAGTTTTGTGACTACGGTGTGGCAGGAAGGCGGCAGGAAGGTGGGCAAACTTCTTTGTTCTGGATGTGTTATGTCTCTACAGATAGATAACAAGCTAACTAAGCATTGTTTCTATTTCCTTACAAAAACTAACTGGAGGGTTTGCTTTTTGGTGCTTTGTTACTTTAGCCTAGCTAAGTCATTAAGGGCATGCAAAGTTCACTTCATGCCTACAGTTCTTTAAGCATTTATTTCCTTGTCAGTGTTATTCTGTCGTCAAGTATGTGTGGGTGGTAAGTGAGGCCCTGGGAGCACTAATTGTTTCCCGATTAAATAAAAAGCTCCACAAATAATGTAAATGGAGATATAAAGGGGTATCTACTAATCCCAAAATTCTGGGTTAAAAATTAAATATTTTTTATAATAAAAGATGCAAATATTGTCTATATTTTTGGCCAAATTTGTCACAAATGTAAACATTTCCCACAGGGATAGTTAATGATATAGAATGTCTTATCTTTGAGTGTGCTTTAGTCTGGTGAATTGTCCTCAGTAAAAGAAATAAAAAGTCTAGGTTATCAAGAGAGGAAACACAGGCCCTTATGATTCGCTCCATTTTATTTGAATACTTGTAAGCACCATATAAAGTGAATTCTTTGAGTCAGAGAGATGGATTGTGTGTTATAAGTATTTGGCAAATAAAAATGTGTAAACCAGACTACAAATAGTGAAATGCCTGGAAACTGGATCATATATGCCTCCACTAAAGAGGAATGTGGATGCTTTCTCAAGTGTGTTTTCCCCCCAGTTTCATTGCCACTGCTTTTGTAACATCATGACCTGTTTTCTAGTAAGGATAACTTCAGGAGCAGATTATGATTGATAAAACTGCCACCCCAGGTGAAGGTTTAAGATGGATGGAATAAGACTGTTTGATGTTAATGAAATCGTTAATGGTAAAGTCAACCCCATTATATCTTTCCATTATAATTTTTTCTGTATTCGTTCATATTTTCTGAAAAAGGCAGAACAATATGGGAAGCATATTAATCATGTTACTACTCTGGCTGGAATAATTTATGAAATACTATCTTAGTTCCCTGGAAGATTTACTGAACCTCTTTAATTGCTTAACTCTTGTAAGAGTAATTTACACGTTGTAAAGAGCTGATGAAAACATATATGAATGAAGTCATTCATTTAGAATATTTCAGAAGCACCTGGATGAACATTTTGCTTCTATGAAAATGTTTTCATCGCTTCAATTCATCATGAAATACTTATTTCTAGGTATCAGCCTTCTGGAACAAAAAGCTGTATGAATTATTTCATTTAATTTTTTCAACTTCAACATTGTGAATTAATGGCAGAGATTTATTAGTTAATATATTAATAAGTACATATTTTAACATCAATTTGTTTGCTGTGGCATGAATGATTTATTCCAATTTGCTGATAGATAAGACACCAGTCAAAATTGTATGGTTTTTTTTTGTTTTTTTAAGTCAGTGACCTCTGTATCCCCTCTTATATTTTGCTTCTCCTTCCCAATATTCTAAGTAGTACTATTTGCTTGCAGAGCCAAGTTCTTAAATGCTTATAGATCAACCTAGTCAAGTATTTTCTAATACTATTTACATTGTATCTCTCTAAGGTGTTTTTTTGGGGGGGAAAGGATTCCTTAAAATACAAATAATGTAATTGCAGGCCCTGCTGTACATAAAAAAGAGATATTGGTTTTGATAAAATCTAAGATGCCACTGATGATAAAATGTACCATTATTTTGTGTACTACTAAGAAAGAAATGAAGTTTATAAACTATAATACAATGCTTAGCAATAATCCTCCACAGCATATACATTGGTCAACTAGCCTTTTGAAGCTGAAATTTCTTTAATATATTCTGAAGATGTTGCCATTTTTTCTCCCTTACATTGTATGCAGGTGATAGACAATCATTTTGCATAGTATAACACAACTTGATCTACAATAGACACCCTTTGTTTTTGCTTTGTAGAGAATAAAATGGAATAGCAGTCATTCCTCTAATGACTAATATTTGTCCACAGAGAGTGAAACATGCTATCAATACTTAGATATATCCTGATTTCAGAGTTGATAAAATGGGGGGGTGGGGGGGTAATGTTTTTCCTAGAAGAGATGAGATATAATACTCAGGGGAAGGATCCTATTGCTAAAGCTATCTAATTTGTCTATTCAAAATAGTGAAATGTCCAGCATGCCCATCAATCTACAGCTATCACTCCTGAAAGTTCAATGGTAATAGTAAAATATTTATCTAGAGTTGGGCCATGAGCGGTATGTTGTATTACATGTGGACTACATTTTCATTACTGATTTCTTTATTAAAAGTTTCAAAAATTAATTATGAACATTATTTTTCATTCTCAGTTATAAATGATACGTATATAAAAAATTGAAAAATAAAAAATCTTTTCTCTGAAAGATTACAAACTAGTTGATAGAAAAAACAAGCATATGTGAAAATTAGAGTCATTACAAAATAGTGCATTAAAAGTTTGCCTAACTTCATAAACACTGATGTATGGATGTTTTAAGGTGATATTGTCATTTTGAAGTTTCAAGTTTGTAATGCCTTTGTTAAGGATGGTCTATAATTTCTCCATGATCCTTTGCTAAAATTTTGAACATGCTCTTAGCTGGTGAAAAATAGTCCAGGGATTCGCCGCACCAAGACGGAGATCTCGGAGATGAACCTGAGCCTCAGCCGGCTCCAGGCTGAGATCGAGGCCCTGAAGGACCACAGAGCATCCTGGAGGCTGTCATTGCTGGTCCCGAGCAGCGTGCGAGCTGGCCTGGCTGGAGGCTGCCCTGAACCAGGCCAAGCAGGACATGGCACAGCAGCTTGCCAGCACCAGGAGCTGATGACCCTGGACATGGAGATCACCACCTACCGCAAGCTGCTGGAGGGCCAGGAGAACAGGCTGGATTCTAGGATGCAGAACATGAGTGTTCATTCGAAGACCACCTCCAGCAGTTACTACTCAGGTGGATTGAGCCCGGCCCTTGGCATACCCAGCTCTGGCCACAACTACAGCTCCTTCAGCCACACCAGCTCCAACAAGGCTGTGGTGCTGAGGAAGATTGAGACCCGCGATGGAAAGCTCGTGTTCAAGTCGTCTGATGCCCTGACCAACTAAACTGCCACCGCTGCCCCTCCCAGCTACCCACCCCCCTGCCCGCCATGCCTGCCCGGGCCCCCTTTTTGCCCATGTCCCCAACTAGAAGCCACTTTTGTCTTTTCCAAAATAAAGCTTCAGTTGCTTCTGCAAAAACAAAGAACAAACACCAACAAAAAATAGTCCAACATGATAATATGAACACTGAAATCATTGGGAGTAGCTACCTGAGAGTAGCATTTTTAAAACAAATTATTTATTGGAAACTTTTAAAACTGCAGACATAACATTTTGAATGTTAATAAACACTACATTTAGGAAAATATTTGTATGCAACACTACACTACAGAAACAGTCCCAGATAGAGTTCTATACCTTTATCACTAATATGCAGCAGCTGTAAACTTTTAGTTTTTTCTTACCACCTCACAATTTAAAGAAAGGGGATTTTATTGCTTTTCTCATTGATTTTATGTTTTGTTTTTCTGATAAAAATCTTCATTTTGCATAATGTCTTTAAATTTGTTTTGTTAAATGCAAATTTCTCAAACCTGTGGCTACTTGGTAATGACGTGATGGGCTTTGTGGTTTGAGGAACAGGGTCCTAATCACAGCCCTGACCCTTGCCTACCTACATCTCCTATTCTGTAAAATGGGACAATGATACACAATTATTGGGAAGTTTGCCTGGGCTGATAAATACAAATCATGGCATGTGACTTATAAGAGATAATCAAATATTTTAGTTCCTCACCCACAACCAGAGTTTTATACGATAAAGAGAAAAATGTTCTGAAACTATTTATGAAAATAGGAATTGCATTAATATTTAAACAAGTTAACATCTTGCATACAAATATCTGAAGCCCAGAGGCGTTTGCAAACTGAAAAGAAGGTGCAAGACAGAAAAAGGAAGAGAAAGAGGAGTAGGAAGAGAAGATAGAAAAAGGAAAGAAGGAGGGAGAGAGGAAGGAAGGAAGGAGAGAAACAAAGCAAGAAGGGCAGACCAAACTAGCCTTCTCCAATAAATTATAGTAATGAAATATTAATCAGTGTTTAGGTTTTTTATTTCATCCTTATTTATTGATTGCTCTCTCAATTATTGTCAACAATGCCACTCAAAAATGAGAGACTATGTTCTTTTTATCATTAAAATATGTAGAATTTCTACTATATTTTTTCTACTGGATTATGTTTCCTGCATAAGGACTTATTCAAATATGAGACATACTCAGTGAACTAGGCTTAATACTTACTTTACAGATAAGATGACTGAGGCAGAGATTTACTGACCTAACCACAGTTACTTAGTTGAATGTTTTATTAATGTGGACATGGACCCACTTTATAAATATGTCCTTTGAAGAATAGGTAAGCTATAGAAGGTTATTTCACAGTAGCAAAGGACAAAATACAAAATAAAAGCAAAACCTACTTAAATGTTAATAGATGTATTTGTTGAAACATTGTGGAGTCAGTGAATGCAGTCTTCAATTAGAGAGCTTGAGCATCTTGGTGAGTCAGATACACCTGAGTTGTCCATTTGCTGGGTAGGTGAAACCTTGGGCAGATTCCTTACTATCTTGAACTTAATTTCCTCATCTATAAATTAGAAATAATACCAAATCACACATTTGTTATGCATATAAAATGAGGTATTGCACACAGTACATAGTCTAATTGCAAGTATAATTAGTTTTGGTTGTTGCCTCTAAGATTATAACTGTTATTGATAATTGTTATGATTTTATAATTTGAGAATGCTTATAAACCTATAATCTCAAAAAAGAGATTAAAAACCATACTCTGTTGTTCCAACTATGAAAAATTGTGAGCAATAAGAAAATGTAAGGAAATAAAGTTCCTTAAGAAGTTTATTGTAAAAGTGTGAAAATGAATAGAGTTGATGGTAACACATTATAGTGAGTATAACTAACATTGCTGATTTTAAATGTGATTGTGGCTAAAAGCGGTAGTCTGTGGACATAGATGTCAATTGAAAAGCTAGAGAATAATCTAGGAAATGTACAACACAGTGATTTCAATGGTGGGGAAGATTGTGGTTAAAAGTATAAATATAAGAATGTTCTTTTACAAAGTGTTAGGAATATTGTGACACATGGAAAAATGAATACATGGGAAAATTACACCTATTGTAACTTACAGATGATAGTTAATAGTAATAGTGTAATATTTTTGCAGCAATGGCAAAGAAGATATATCAATCAATTCTAAGGGGCAGCAATAGGGGAGTGTCAAGGGGTATGGGGATTTTCCTTTTGGAGTAGTGAAAACATTCTAAAATTGACTGAGGTGCTGACAGCTCACCTTTGTGATGAAAATGAGAGCCACTGAATATATACTTCAAATGGACTGTACAAAGCACAGGGAATCCAGTGTTGGAATAACTGTGGTTAACAGAACAAATATGAGAAGGTTCTCTCATGAACTATAACAAATATACAATACTAAGCAGGTGGATTGGGGGAAAATACACCTAATATAAGATATGGGCTATTAGTAGTAGTAATAATTTGACGATGCTCTTTCATAGTTTGTAACAGATATTTCACAACAATGCAAGGTGTTGGTGGTGGGGAGATGTATGCGAGTCTTGTGTGATGATATGTTTGTTTATTTTGTAAGTTCATAAGTATTACTGTACACCTATTGTTGATGGATGTGCATGTATGAATGATATACTTCAATAAAATTTTATTTAAACTCCTTAAGTAGCAT
>JAQZBX010015851.1:0-37094 GCA_029593785.1 Cabassous unicinctus
AATAAAGAGTAGCACCACTGGGAAAATATGTCTATCACAGAAGTGGACAGAGATCTAAATGGTCTTGATCCACTGGACCCAAATATCAGAAAGAGAATCATAATCCCATAAAGGGCTACCAGAAAACTGCCAAAAGCCAGTGGGTTCAAAAATTCAGATGGCTCCTGTGGCAGTTTGAGGCTTTTGTGGACCCCAGAAAATCATGTCCTTAGGGTTAATCCATTCCTGTGGCTATAAACCTATTGTAGGTGGGACCTTTTGATTAGGTTACTTCAGTAGTGGGTGACCCAGGGTGGGTCTTAATTCTCTTACAGGAGTCCTTTATAAATGGGATGAATACAAAGAGAAACAGAGAGAGAAAACCACAGAAACTGAGAGAAAAAGCCATGGAAGCCAGAAGCAGAAAGCAAGGAAACCTGGGAAGAGAAGGGAGAGACCAGCAGATGCCACCATGTGCCTTCCCATGTGACAGAGGAGTACAAGATCGTCTGCAGCCAGTCTTTGGGGAGAAAGCTGTGCCTGATGATACCTTGATTTGGAAATTTTTGTCAGCCTCAAAACTGTAAGTTTGCAACCTAATAAATCCCCATTTTAAAAGCCAACCCATTTCTGGTATATGCCATTTTGGCAGCCTAGCAAACTAAAACAGCTCTCAAAATAGCTGAAAAACAGGAAAGCATATTCAAGTTCAACAGTAATTAGGGACATACCAAAGAGAGCAACAATGAGGTATCACTTTATACTCAGACTAATAAGAATTAAAAAGACTACACAACATCTACATCTGGAGTGGATGAGGGGGAAAGAGTGTTCACATACTTTGTTAATGTGAAAAGTTATAACCTTTTTGGAAAGCAATCTGGCAAAACCTATTAAAATAAAGAGCGTAAACTTATATGGAAAGTATATATTTATATACTTATAAGTATATAAAGTATATACTTGTATATATATTTACACACCCACGCATGCACACACATTCTAACATGGTTTAAAACAGCAAAATAATTGCACACATTTTGGAACTTCCCACACTGTGGACTCAGGCAGACATGAAAATCAATAAATGAAAGCCAGGCCCATTAATTTGGAAGGACACCTACAAAGTATTGTGGAGAAAAGCAAGATGTAGCAGAGTAGGAATAATATAATGCCATTTTCATAAAATGAATGACAGAAAAATTAATAAGACAACCCCAAGCCAGATGCCTTCATTCCTCCACTGCAGATTCACTTTCTCCCCTTCTCCAGCTTGCTCTGCACCCCAGGAGACTGGTCTGGCTGGACCACACCAATGGGTTCTCTTAGAGCTGGCTTCCTGTTGGATTCAGTGGCTCAGAAACCTGGGCAGATGATTGGGGAGAGGCAGGAGAAGGATGTCAGGACTGGTTGACTCTCTGAATGTCACAGCTCCTCTCACCACAGCCCTTTCCATATGACTTTCCCTTCAGGTTCTGGCCACTGCTCCTTTGCCTCCTTCCCTTAGCCTTAGGGGTGTTAACAGCACTGGGTTACAGTTGCAGCACTTGTGTATTTTTCAATACAGTGCCCTCACTTTTATAAATAATCCCTTTATTAGGTTCTTTTTGAATGATCGTTATTAGAAATTGCCATCTGTTTCCTGCTGGAATCCTGGCCAATATGGCCTCTATTTCTGCATATTTAACTTTAAATATTCAGTTTTATCTATAGTTACATAAACATGGAGAAATATAAAATGATACCTGCTTATGTGGGTAAAATGAGATGCAGGAGTCGGGTGGAGGGAATCATGTGATAGGTAGTAGAGGGCAGAGAGGAGCTGACAGGAAAGGAAAGAGAACAAAAAATCTGCACTAAATTAAACACAGAAAACCCCAAAAGTATACATGCAATCACATTTAACATTTATATAAAATATATATGTATATGAATAAAAATTTTAATATAAAAAATGATAGAAAATTTGGCAAAAGAGATAAACTAATTCAGATTTCCTGGCTTTTAGGGTTATGGGGGAAGCAGAAGCAGAGTGAGATGCTGACTTTGGGATGTCCGATACAGACTGAAACGCCCTTTGTAAGAAACGTAGTGTCATGGTGGACGATGAGGTTCTTAAGCAGTTTGATGAGCTTATAAAGAATAGGAATTCTTATCTTAGTGATTGGAAATGTTCAAAGGAAATAAAGAGCCAGGCATCTCAAAAAAATCCCTTCCTTAAAACCTTCTTTAGCTGTAGAAACATAAGAAGGAGCAAAATCAAAGTTGAGAAGATGGTCCAGTCTTATGTTTGTATTTGTAGGATAGAACAAAGAAACGTATCCATGCAATCAGTCAAACAGTACTGCATTTTATTCAGTGATAAAAGGAAGACATGATGAGATGGGACACAGAGGATTTGAGAGAATGTTTGACTTGGCATCAGCCCAATTTTATTAGCCAAGAATGACAAGACATATTGAGCAGAGGTGTCAGAGCTGTGAGAAGTGTATAAAGCAGAAGTCCAGAATGGGGAGGGCAGTGGCTTGTGCTCCAAGAGAATGATTGCGCACTTATTTCCTGTCCCTGGAATCAGACTCAGTGGGAATCAGAAACACTTCACTAATAAGAAAAAGCAATCATATCACAATGACCAAGAAAGAGGCTAGCACATTATGGAATCATTTTGTAAGCCATTATAGATTTTATTAAGGGGCACTAGAGATGAGAGGGTCAACGATGAATCTGAGTTCCTCAGAGAACTACAGGAGAGGATTGAATTCTAGAAGGACAATAGCCTATTCCAGGGAAAGCCTTGGGCACTGCCCAATGAACGTGTTGCATACTCAGGGTGAATGAACATCACACATTGGAAAAAGTACCTGAGATCCCTTGTGCATGCATTTAGCTCTCCCTTTGGCAGAATAGTTACCTTATTGCCCTAAACTTGACCAGCAACCTTTATTGCCAATTGATTTGGTATTAGATCCCAGCCAGAGAAACAGATTAGCAACCACCCACTAGCGATGTGATATACCCTTTCTTTCTTACCCTGGTGAGTGTTAATTCTAAACAAATTAGTCCCTGCATGTCAAAGATATTGCAAATGGAATGCATTGATAACAAATCAATGCGCATTCATATTCTTGCACTGTAAAGCTAGAGGGAGAGGGCAAAGATAATTTGCTTCAACCTCTTTATTTTACCGATGAGGAAGCTGAGGTACTAAAGAGATAAGGTATTTGCCCAAGGTCAGCCAGTAAGTTTTACAAGCCACACAATGTCAGAAATGAACCCACAACTTCACAACCAAGCATAAAGCCATCTGTCCAAGATGAAGAAGGGAGTTATAATAAATAGAGTAACATAGCAACTTAAACTATTTATTAGTTACAGAAATCTTCACAGCCTCTTTCAAACACAACTTAAATGCAAATATACGCACATACACACACAAACTTGCATTCATCATTCTGAAAATACACAGTGGCACATCCACCCTGCAATTGTAACCAGGGAAATGGCTTTGTTTCTCAAACTAAAGAGACGATGAGGACATGTGCCAGCAAATGATTCAAACAGGAAGGCATTGTTCCCCAAGCTCTCTCTCTGTTCTCTCTAATCTTAATTCCCTGCCTCACATGTCTGCTCATGGTGCCAACTCATGTCATAAGTGCAGAAACCAACCCCAAGGAGTCCCTGCTGCCAGGAGTCCAGCAACGAGAGACTGAACTGCTCCTATCTTACTTGCTAACAATTGTGTCGCAAGCTTGGACTGACCACTGCAAGAATGGTTGGTTGGAATGACAACCTTTCACTTCTGCAGAAAGTACAAAGCAGACTCGGACATAGAAACTGGCAGGAATTCCTGGAGTCAGGAAGCATGGGCCCATTCACTCTCTGACATTCCTTCTTAGCTTGACCTAGGTGAAGAGATGCAGAACCCTTCGTAATGTTGCAGCAATGGCAGGTCAAGATGGGTGTTTGGAGAGAACCTGACTGTCAGTCACTGGCACCACAGGATGGATCTGATCCTGGGTGATGTCATTGCACTCCAGTTCAAGCTAGTTGATTCAGTTAAAAATAATATATAACCTCTTGTTTACATGACAGGTGGTTGGGATTGCTAATTTTGCTTTTGGCAAACCCATGGTAGGACGCTTACCCCTGCATGGGCTGGAGTGGATGGATCTGAATCAAATACTAAGATCTGTATCCGATCCAGTAGCAACTAGATGGATGCTGTAACCAAACTGAATATATTCATTCAGCTAAGACCACAGACAGCAGGTAATGTCTCCTGATGAATGAAGAGAGGATCTTAGCACCTGGCAGCTTTGTCTTCTCTGAATTCACCATCCATTCCTTCTTTCTACTCTGCTGTCCTCTTCATTTCCTGACTTGTTGTTACCTGGATCCATCTCGTGGTGGAGCACTGAGTGTCACCAACAGGTAAGCTACATCTCTTTAGAGGCATGGGTAAGTTATAGAACCTCTCTGTGCCTTAGACTTTGCCTCGGTAAAAGGAGAAAAATAGAAGCACCTGTCTCGTAGGATTTGCATAAGCAGTAAATTAACTAATATATGGTGAACAATACCAGGCCCATAATAAAAGTTTGCTACCATTACTATTTTTATTTAGAAGGGGCATAAATGATCTTGAATATTCCACGCCTCCCACGTTTGCCTGTGTCATTAAGGATTTGAAGATTTCTGCTAATTCTGAGGTCATTCACTGATTAAACTATGGTGCCTAAATTCATTCTGTCTCTCTGTGTCTGTCTGTCTCCCTCTCATGCACACACACATCCTCACAGAGCCATGAAGTTTCAGTGTGCACCACAATACATATCAATTATTCTCACGTTCCACATATGCATTAGTTCCAGAAGCCTCACAATTGAAGTCTCTGTTGAGATTGCCTATGTGCCAGGTATTGTGAAAGGCGCTAGAAGAAGACATATCCTGTTTCAAGGAGCTGACGGTCTATTTAACAGGGACAGGCTGGCAAGGAATTGTGAAACATTCAGATGAGTGCTACAATAGAGAGTCACAAAGGTGTTATGGGACACCCAGAAGAGGGCACAACTAAAAGAGAGAGAGGTGTTGAGGGAAGGTCATCCTGGAATGAATTCCTGAAGTATGAAGAGGAGTTTAATAAACCTTGGTCATAGTCCTACAAATGTTGAAGATGGAGGCTCCTTGAAAGATTTTAAAGAGGAGCATGACACAGCCAGATTTATATTTGAGAAACGTCACACTCTCTTCAGAATTGAAGATGGTTTGGGAAAGGATGAGTGGGCATGGGGAGTGGAGGAGAGGGACCATGCCAGGTAGCTGCTTGTAGTTCTGTAAATAATGACTTGGTCACTTCTGTCTTCTTCCCCTCTTCTCTCTGTGGACCTGTGAACAAAAGGTGTGCAACCTGATAATTAGATCACCTGGGCCACTGGATGGGCACCTGACCAATTGGCTGGCATTCTCCTTCTTCCTGTCGTTGAAATGGCCTTAGCAGCTGTGACCCATGGGCAGGCAGGACAAGGACCAAACGCTAAATAGATGAGCTGAATCCAGTCAAGCGGTGATGCAGTCTAGGTGGGAGGCTACCGACTTCATGGACCAAATCTGGTGAAAACAGGGGAAAGAAGTTACAAGCTAACTAGGTAAGAGGTTACCCTCAACTCAGGAGACTCAGTTTATGCTTCTAGCATTTGTAGGACATGGGCTCAGCATCCACTAATCACTGGCTTATTATGTCTGCCAGGAAAGAGAGAACTGCTAAGCTGAGGTTCTCTAGCCCCCAAGCTCTTATCTGGACCTAGCATCTCTGGTTAATGAGAAACACCCACCAGTGGGAAGGAGCTCCAATTTGCTGGGAATAGTAAAGCTATTTCCTTATCAGTTAAGTGTTTTTCAACCTTGGGAAGATTTAGAATTAACCACAGACAGGATGAAATAAAACCCACACTTGAAACATTTTTGTGTCACATTCAAGACAATCCCTACATGTTTAGTATTTAAAGTATTTGTAATATTTGTAAGGCATTTTTAATGTTTAGAAGATTCTGGCATATCCAATTATGGAATTAGTCATGTGATTCTAGTTCCAATGTCTAAAGAAGTGGTTGATTTCAGACGAAAGCTTTAAAGTTGAAAGTTCTAGAGAAGTTGGCTAAGTTTGTAAACAGTATTCAAAGACTTAAGAAAACTTAAGGGTCACGAAACTTAAAAGTTTAACTTAATAGATTTAGAAGAACTGCTTAGGTATTTGGGAAAGTTTTGCTTGTTAGTCAAGCATTTAAAGTACTTAAAAAGAAAATTGTATGTATTACATTTATAAATGCAGCTCAGACTGTTTAAGGGCACTTAATTGCCAAAATTGTAAAGTAGCCCTTAAAATTTTATTAGATTTATAGATAGAATAATAAGATTTGTAGTTCGAACTTGAAAGCTTAAAGAAAAAAAAACACAAGAGCTTCATTACTTCAGTATTTTGAATATTTATCTTAGAAACCAAGTAACTGCAAACAGTCTTCTACATGTGCAAAGGCTGCCCTCAAGGACCCCAGAAAAGTCCTACAGATTTCTTTTTCTGGGATTCTTTTGGAAGGCAGGGAGGGTGAGAGACTCCTTTTCCTCTCTGGGCTTGAGCTGAGAGACTGGTGGGCCAGTGGGCCGAGGCGTGAAGCAGCCTTTCTGTGGTGAGAGAATGAAGCTGACAGACAAAGAACGTTCAGAAGGTGTTCTGATCCAAGGGTTCCAGTCAGCACCATGAGCGGTTTGTGTGAAACGGCGCAGTGCCCTTTTGCTTTAGCTGGATGGGTGTCTATTACTTCCAACAGAAGAGTGTAACTATTACTGTGGAGAGAGGACCTGCATGGATGCCACCTGTGGGTAGGAGTGGGTTATACAATTTGAAAAGAAAAAACTATTTAATATTTTGGTTCTCACCTACTCCTTCCTGAGAGGAGTTTTCCTATGATTTTCTTGTCTTTTGAAGGGCTCTGGATAACTGACCTGCCCTTCCCTGGCCTGCCCTCTCCAAGGACTTTTCCCTCAACAAGGCCAACGGAGCTGGGCAGAGCCAGTGTGAGCCAGGAGGCAGAGTGTGGACCCTTCCCTTCTCCTTTCTCCTTCTCTTCTGTTCTTGATTCTGAGCTACACAAGGAGGAGCAGTGACATGAGAGAACCTCAAGTCACTGTGTATTTTTCTCAGTTCACTATGAGATTAGTTTCCAGATTTAAAAAGGAAAACACAAAACAAAACAATCTGGCACAGAGAAAGTTGTGGATCTTTGATTAGGATTTCAAGACTCTCTTCAAGTCCAACAGAGCACAGTTGAAATGGTGTCTGTATCCTGATTTCAACAGTTGGGGGGTGATGGTGCCTTGAAATTAGGAACTCAGAGGAGCAGATTTAGGGATAAAGGGATATAAAAAGGGGATTCAGTTTGGGCCAGGAAGAATTTGTGAAGCTGTGAGATATCCTCTTGGGAATCCTCTTTAGGCAGTGGGGTACACAGTTCTAAATCTCAGGGATCTGACTTGATTTGGAGTAGAGGTTTTAGAGTGATTGTTATTGAGGTGGGGTCTCCTACTTTTTCACTGTACCTTATTGTAAGGTGTTTTGCTAAGCACAATCCAGGGCACTGTCTCAGGAAATGTATTTGGCACAAATAACAGAAAACCCATCTTACAGAGGTTCAGAACGATAGGGATTCTTTTCGTTATCACCTAATGAAATATTTGGAAGGAGGCAGCTGTTGGTATTGGTTCTGTGGCTCACTGACGACTGACCTAATATCTCTGCCATTCTCTTGGCATTTCATTCACAGTCTCTGGTTGGTTTTTGTATCACCAGGCACAGAATCTGCATTCGAGGCAGGGGAAAAGGGCAGATGCAAGTTATATTGGTTCCTTTCATCAAGAAAGAAAAAATTTCTAGAACTTCTTCCTTTGCCCATCAGAACTGTCTAGACCTGTGTCTAGAACTGTGTCACATGGCTACCCCTAGCTGCAAGGACAACTGTGAAAGGCAGCCAGTGAGAAGGGGATTTGCAATAATTGATAAGTCAGCCTAAGAACTATGATGCCCACCCATCTGGGGTTTACAGAGTCATGATTGTTCTTCTCTGGCCCAGGAATCCAGAGCCCATACCTGGTCCATGGTAAATGTCTTATTGGGCTGATGGCTTAACAACTGCTTGATCTCCTGTGATTTATTTTCTTCCTTGTTTAAAACTTCCTCTATATTCTAGGATTCAATCAGTCATTTTCCAAAGGCTGTATATGAAAACACCATATTGTTAATGCCTGACAATTGTGGTTATTCCCAACTGTGCAAAGAATCTGGATATTCATGAGTCTCCAAAATTGGAAAGTGGGAGAGAAGCTGTGCAAATGGAAGAGGACTCATGATTTTGCCTAGGATTCAGCAAACCTTGGCCATGAAGTTACTTTGGGGATTACTTCAGGGAATTTTTAAGTAGGTGGGACACCTGGTTGCAGAGGGCTTGTTTGGACAAAGTGATGCTTGAGGCTAGAAAACTGGCTGCCCAGTTTTGAATTTTACCAGAAATCATCAGGCTCTGTCTTGTCCTATTTAACCGACGAGGTATCCTTCTTAGAAATGACAATAGTGCAACATTTAAGTGTCTTATTCCAGCCAGAAAGAATAAAGGAAAAGCTCCCCCCCGCCCCCGACACACACACAATTTAAAACCCCTTCTGTTGTTCCTTTGGTGCCCAGGGTTGCCATTTTTAGCATAACAGGTCAGCCTAGGACACTAGGATGGAAAAATTGACTCTAACTTTACCTTTGTGGAGCACATAAAATCGAAGACCCCTACCAGAAGTGTTTTGGTTTGATGTCCCAAACATCCTTATTGTTTTGACACCTGCAGGTGGGGCCTTGCATTAGAACTGTGCTCAGAGAAAGGCCTTTGGTTCCACTAAGTTCTGAATTGGAGGTCAATGCTATTTGCCTCATCCAGTGCCTGGTAGATACTAAAAAAGGACCTGCCGATACTAAATGTTAACTTTACAACTCATGTTTCACTTCCAAATTGATTTTGTGCTTTGTTCTACATAGCCAATACATGCTATCTATTAAAAGTAGGAAGCTTACACAATAATGACTTTTAAGCATATCTTCCCTTAAGTAGCAATAGTTGTTCTCCCCAAAATTTGCTTCTTATGTCACACTTTTAGAAATCATGTATTTTCCACTGATTTTTACTATGCATTTAGAAATGCTTTGTTTTAATTTCTGATTGATGTTCAATTGGCAAAGGCTCCTAATACTCTAAGCATAAGATATCCTCAGCTTACAACTTCTGTGTCACGTCGTTAATATTTCATAGGATCTGAACATGCTCTAGGAGCTTATTAACTTATATAATGAGATGGAGAACTTTATTCACCAAAATTCCAGGGCCAGTTTGCTATGAGATTAATAACAGTCACAGGCTTCCCTGGGGGTTCTGTGTGAAGCAGAGGGTCGTGGGTTGAGAGTGAAGTACATGAGTGGAAAGGTGGGGTAAGGAAAGGAGGGGCAGATGGCATGGTGGTGTGGGAAAAAGAAGGGGAGAAAGGCAAACACAAAGAGAGAAATACACACAAAGAGAATCCTGGATAGAAAAACATACACAAAGAGAACTGTAAGGGAAAAGCAGGAGAGGGCAGCTATTGTGGAGTCTTTCGGCGAAAGGATTCGTCACTGGGAATTTTAGGGTGTTTCACCAAGCAATGCACTATTTAAATGTAACATACCACTTTTTCATAAGGATTTATATTACTCTTCAAAGCTTCTCATGTGTGTTGTTCTTTTCTGCATCAAAAGGCAGAGACTGGCCTTGAGACAGTTGAGATATATTTAGGTTACACTTAAGATCCAAGCCTCTTCTCGTTTTCACCCCTTCCTGTCTGTCCTCCATTGACTGGAAAAATTATTTCCTTAAGTAGGGCATCCCCCAAATGAACTGTCACTTGTGATGGACAGCATGTGGATAGTGAAAGGATATCTTGAATTTGGAATCAGAAGGTCCAATTTCTAATCCCAGCTATTTTCTTTACTAACCCCTCACCTGGGTTTTCTTAACTTTACATGAGGCTACAGTCCAAGGTTGTGAGAATTTAATAAAATAATGTCTGTAAATGTTCCAACCACAGTGCCTGGCACATAATTAGCTTAATGGATATTGCATCTGGATCAGTGGAGAATACCTAAATTACACCATCAGATCTGCCCATCGGAGTAGAGGTAAAGAGTATTTTCTAATTAAGAGCTACCTTGGGTGTCATCAATAAAAGTCCAAATCCAATCCCTTTTAAAAAAATATAAAATGAATTATTGTTGCCAAATTTTGTACCAACTGGAAAGTTAGGGAAGAAACTGAGGGATAAAATCCTCATGCTTTCATCTCCAGACATACTTCTGACAGGCCCACTGTGGAAAATTCTTTGTTCCATTAATCGAGCCAAAGGAAACATTTGTGCCCTGAGTCCCTGGAGCTCTGAGAGTAAGGCGTTCAGTGCACATTCTACACCCAATGGCTACCCTAGATCAGGTGGCTTCCAACCCACAGGGCCTGAGAGAGAGAGAGAGAGAAGAAAAGGGTATGTTGTAGCATCTCGGTTGCACTTCACAGAGAAGGCACATACCCTGGCTCTCACAGCTAAGAGTCTCTGTGAAAACACTGATTTCTGAGCAAAGCCCTCCCTGCTCCCCCACTGCCCATATACACATCAGCTCAGCTTCTCTGTCTGGCCTAAGAAATATCAGGAATGGTACCACTGTGAAATCTCTGTAATGAATGCCAAGAAGGTACCTCAAGGGCTGTCCCTTGGTCTTCACCCCAGTGACATCTCACTGTTAATTAAAGCTGCAGAACTCTCCCAGGTTTCCACCAGGAGGAACACAGCTGAAGTCTTCTATGGTGCTATTTCATAAGTGGATGGTAATTCCAGAAATAACCTTGGCCAATCAAAAACCACTGTAGGGTAAGGATTCAGAGACATAAAGGATGGAAAGGCAGCTGAAAAGGATGTTTTCTGCTCTTCCCTCCACTGTCCATCCGCTGATCTTAAGCTGGTCATTTTTCTCTTTTGTTGACTGAGTAGAAGACCAGAGAACTTTCGTTCCAACCTTGCCTTTTATAGATGAGGCAAGTGAGACCTAACAACTTGGCTAAGACCACACCATATTTGTGTAAAACTAAAGCCATCTTATTGTTACCCCAGTGCTCCTTCTTTTACCCCATACTTGACAGGAATATGTGAGTCCTGGTAGGGACAAAGACAAAGTTTTTTTACCAAAACCTTATTCACTTTGGAAAAACATATTGAAATTGCGATACTTAGCACTTATAGCTCTTAAGAATTGCCATATTCAAAAAAGCTCTTAGAGAGCACTGCATGGATATATATTTTAAAAGGCCATTTAGAGCCTGTATATCCCTATATTTCACATTTTGCTTTAAAATCAGGGGCCTCTGACTGTTCCAAATGGACATTGGTAGCCCATGGTTTCAAACAAAAAGCACCTTCACTCCCTTGTCTCAAAAACAAGTGTGCTGGATGTGAGGGCGATCTGGCTGCAACATCTGTCACCCCATTGATCACCAGGGTTGATTCGGCTGGTCTGCCTGGCTAGGCAGGTGTCCCCTTCCTCCCTCACAGCTCCATGTGCGTCCCTCCCGAAGCTGTGCGCTCGGTCGAAGAGGATGACCTTCCCTGCTAGAGGAGGACCGTTTTTTGGTCAAGGGTATACGAGTAGCTGTGCTCCCCTGCTAGAACCTCCAAACAAGCTCTCAAGGTCCATTTGTAGGAGAACATAGGGTAGTCAGGCTCCCAAGACTCCAGACACATCCAAATGAGACGCTGCATGTGGCAGTCTGCCTTTAAAAATAATAATAATAAAAAACAAAACAAAAACAAAAACAAACAAGTGTGCTGGTTGCCAGAGGTTACCCATTGCCACAAAGCCCAAACAGGCCATTTTTGTGTATTTTTCAACTAAGAGGTATAGGCCGACAAATACTCCACGTTTGCATTTCTCTTTAATGATGTATGTGGATTGTATTAATATGGAAATAGATGCAGCCCTGAGGCACTTTTGAAGTTGTCAGGGCTGTTCTCATATGACAAAGTTTTCATGTCTCCTTGCATTGTGCAGTACTCCCTTGATTTTAAAATCTGTGCTTACCTGATGTATTGTAATTATGGGATCAAAAATGACAGGATGATGCTATTCCAAAGTTAAAATGAATGATAATAATACCTTAGGTTTATATAGTGTCTTTCTTCTGAAAAAGTGAAAGAGTTTTTGCATATATTATCTCATGTATCCTCTCAACACCCCATTTTACAGATGGAGGACGAGAAGCAGGTAGCTCACCTGACTTGTCCAAGGTCAGCAAAATGCTCTGGCCACTGAACCACCCCTGTGGGGAGCCTAGAAGGCCCATATCCACTGCTGAACTACCTTAGCACTTCACACTTCACCTGGAGCACACAGCACTCTGTACCTCCAGTTACGGATACTGCAACTGTCTAATCTCTGCTATCTAAGTCTTCGATAATCAGATCAATCATTTTGTTCCTCCCTTTCTCCTCCTTTCCCCTACCCCCTTCCCTTCCTTTCCTCCACAAACATTTTGGAGGGTGCACCTATTGTTGCCGGATTTCCTCTAGGTTCTTGGCTATGTTACATAAAAGAATTTGAGAACATGCCAATTTAGTTAGGCCAGTAGTTTATTAAGGAAACAAGAGAAGAGAAGAGAAATGGTAGAAAATAACAGATTACAAGTTCCCAGATATACTTGTGGGCTGGTTCAGGCAGAGAGAGAGGGCGAGAAAGAGAGAGCTTTAGCCTGGGCACTTGCTTTTTAAACCATTAATTGCTCCTCCCTTTGTTAATGGACGGGGGAGGGGTCCCAACTGTTTGCTGTTTTGATTGTTTATCCCTCCCGTAAATCCTTCTGGGGATGGAGGAGGGGGGCAAATGATAAATCCCCCTGAGAATATCCAGGGCTTTCCCTTGATCCTGGGTGAAATCTCGCTCCAGATGGGGCCTTCTGGTGGGGTCCTTCCAGCAGCCTTCTGGTGGGGTCTTTCCCGAGGGGTCCCATGGTCCGTGTTTCAGGGCCGTGTTTTTCTGCCAGGTTTGAGATCCATCTCCCCATTCCCTAAACTAGCCTGGCTCACCATGAGCTCGGCATTCTACTGGACCACACTGAGTCAAAGAGGAGTACGCTGTTTTTCCTGTCCTCTGGAAACTCAGGCTGGCGAGAAAGTCAGAGAAGTAAACCAGGCAATTCCCACCTGGCGTGGTTAGTGAGCTTAGGTTAGAGCCCTTTCCAAGGAAGGAGGCCCAACGACGCCTGATGGGACTGGGGACTGATCCAGGAAGATCTTTAAAGACTAAGTCTTCATCCCATTTGTAAGTTCCACACGTCTACCTAGTGACTTGCCTGAGTATGGGGAGTGAGCTCCCTGCCCTAGTTTTAGCCTCCTTTCCTTTTCTTCTTATTCTAGGCTCTGGCAGCACTTAGGAGGGGCCTCGAGTACTTGTGTGGACACCCCAGCCTGCACACCCAAGCTTCACCAAGCCTTCTGCAAACAGCCCCCCCAATGGCTTGAGGGTGAACATTACCCGGGTATGTATGGTGTGCCTCAGGAGGATGGACCCTGGTATGGAGCCCACAGAGGTCCTGAAAGTGGGCTCAGGGCCATCGGGCAGGGAATTCTGGAGTGCTGACTGACCAGATCATGTGGAAAGAGAGTGGGCTCTGAGTGGGCACATCCCCTTGGCCTCACGGACTCCTCCCAAGGAATAGGTAAAGGAGGTCCAGAACTAAGCCTAGGGCATGGGCCCCTCTAAGCCTAGGGCATGGGCCCCTCTAGAGCAATGCTGCTGAATGTGCACCTTGGAGGGTCTAAGGGGCCCAGTGCCTCTCACCACAGACTTGGCATGTCTCAAGTCTCTAGATTCATTTAATTTCAGCAAATTTTGTTTCTCCCCACCTCATCTCGATACATGGAAAATTCCATCTTTCAATTGCTTAGGCCAAAACCCTTAATCATCCAAATCCTGACAAACATGTCCACTCTCACCACTTCTCACCACATTCCTCGCTACTGCTGTAGCCTAAACTACTCTCATATCTTGACGAGTGTTTTACGAGAGCCTCCTAATTGGTCTCCCTGCCTCTACCCTTGCCCCACCTGTAGTCTACCTGCAGCCCAGCAGCCAGAGTGAGACTTAAAAATCCAAGTCACTTGAGATCATTATTCTGCCTAATATCTTCCAATGGCTTCCCAACTCATCCAGCATGAAAACCCAACTCTGGACTTTCCTGAAAATCCAATTCTGTTTTTCCCCCTGGTTACTCAACTCACACAACACACTGACCCCACCTCAGGATCTTCTCAAAAAGCACAGCCCCACCTCAGGATCTTCTCTGTTGCTCTTCTCTCTGCTTGGAAAACTCTCTCCAAAATATCTGTTCATATCCACCCTCACTTCCTTCAGGTCTCTGCTTAAAATCACCTTTCCTGTCATTTCTGAACCTGACACCCTGCCATCCCTGCTTTCCCCTCATTCTGCTGTATTTCTTCTACTGCACTTTTCATAGCCAGCCCATATGGTAACATATTTATTTGTTTTTATATACATACCCCTCATATGTATACCAGAATGTACGCTCCATGAGGGCAGAGACTATCCCAGCAGCACCCAGACATATGAGCCCACAATCGGCACTCAATAAAATCTAATTTCATGAATGAATCAATTCCAAAATTCAATTCTGAAATTCACCCAATATTGTTTTAGAATTAATGTTTATTATTTTTTATTTTGTTTTTGTTTTGTTTTTCAGTTAATTTTTTATTTTTAAAGAAGCTTTAGATTACAAAAATGTTACATCAAAAGCATAGGTAATTCCCATATATGCCACTCTCTCCCTCTCCCACATTTTCCCCTGTTAACAACATCTCTCATTAGTGTGGTACATTTGTAACAATTGATGAACACATATTGAAGCATTGCTACTAACCATGGACTATAGTTTACATTATAGTTTACACTTTGTACTGTGCAATTTTATATGTTTTGACAAAATGTATAATGGCCTGTGTCTGTCATTACAATGTCGTGCAGGACAATTCCAATGTCCCCAAAGTACCCCATGTTACACCTATTCTTCCTTCTTCCTCCTCTCGGAATCTCTGGTGGCCACGGCCTTTATATCAATTATATCAATTGCTAGAACAATCATTAGTCTACGTAAGTCCATCATTGCATTCCTCCCTTATGTTTATTCATTCCTCGATCTTGAGGATTTTGGGATGGTGATGCCCGCTCTGTTTCTGATTGAGAGGGGGCTTAGATCCCATAGGGCAGATGGCTGTTACTGTCTTGCTTGCTGTTGTAGATACTCTGTTTTTGGGATGGATGCTGTTCATCAGCATCCTTTTGTTAGTTGCCCTGGGCAAGTCCAGTGAACTAGAGAGTAGGTGTTGCAACTATGCTGAGATTCAGGGTTCAAATGACATATAAACAAACTGAAGATTTAAGCCTCTGAGATATATATTTAACAAGTATAGTGCTAACTATAGGTTCAAATAAGAGAGGCAGACGAGTCTTGTGTAGGGAGATTATAAATGAGTCTAAATCTGTTATATTGGGGAGCATATATTCCAAAGTAAGGCTCACTGACAGGGTGCTGAATTCCTGAGATTGTCTGCCTTGCCTATGGTGTCTAGATGTCTCTAGATCCCTCAGGAACCTGCTGTTTGAGGCACTGTTTACTGTGGCAGTCAATGAGATCCTGCTGAGACGTGCATAAGCGTAATCTCTGGAAAGACCTCCTGACTTACTTTGAAATCTCTTAGCCATAAAAACTCATTTGCATTTAATATTTCCCCCTTTTGGTTAAGTTGTTTTTCCAGATGCATTGCTAGTTGGTGCTTGGTAATAATCCCTTGGTGCCAGAGAGTCTCATACCCAGGAGTCGTGTCCCACACCAGGGGAAAGGTAGTGCATTTATATGCTGAGCTTGGCTTAGAGAGAGGCCACCTTTGAGCAACAAGGAGGCTTTCAGGAGGTAACTCTTAAGCAAAATATAATACTAGGCTAAGTTTCAATTTCACATGAAAAGGTTCATAAGTACAACCACCAATATCAAGAGCCTAGCATAATGGTCTGTCCTCCTTCGCTAGGCACTGCCCATGTACTCAGGGGCTTCTTGCTGCTCTATTCAAGAATGCAGCAGGACTTCCTAGGATGGTAATTCAATATTCTTTGGTTATCGTGTGGGTCTCTACCCACCAAGGCAAAGCCCCATGACCACTTGAACATGTTCATACGCCATAGAGGCTTGCCCCAGTGTAACCTCCCCACACATTGCCCCATTACTGATTCCCTGCACCAGTGATTCTCCCCTGCCACAGTTGTGACCCTTCTGCGATCCAAAACCTCCCCAAAAACAAAGTAAAAAAAAACAAAAACAAATAAAAAGTAATAAAATAAAATAATAATAATAAAATACAAAAATAAAAAAGAGTAAAAAAAAAAGATAAAAATAAAAAATTAAGTACAATTAAAAAAAGTATTCCTTAAATTAAAATGAAATTTTAAGTGCAATTACTCTGTGATGTTGATATTGGGCTCAAAACTCCAGCTTGAAAGCAATGGATGCAGGGGCTCAGTGAATGTTTGCTTAATAGAGGAAAGAATTTTACTCACATTAGTGGAATTCTTGGCTGTTGTCTATAATTCTGAACCTCACCACATCCCATGTTCTTATTCCTTTGGGTGATGTGTTAAGTCTGTTAAAGCCCATTAACCCCCTCACATCTGATTTAGCGATACAATGAACTTCCTCAAATTAATATATAGCTTTAATGGTCCCCTCTCTTCCTGGCCCTTGTCTGTGCTATATTTACACATTGTTGTTTATATGTTATTTTGAAATGCTGTCCAACTTTGCCCTTTTAATGTAACTAATTTTCATAAACCACACACAAAAAGCAAGTCATTGTTTTAGTCAAATCTGATCTCAGCCAAATTGTAACCCCCGCAAGGTCAAAACTCGCCGTTTTTTTCAGCTTCTCATCCCCCATCAATCTGTCTCCTAATATACTATCAAATGAGTCATGGGTAGGTGAACAGTTGCTGAAGAAATCAAAAGCATATGAAAAGCAAACTGTCTTTTGCAATTCAAGACCTTAGAGAATGCTCAGCTGTTACACAAGTCATCAAAGGTTTCTTCATGTGTTCAATGATATCTTCTAAGCACACTTCTTCTAAGGCTTTACCGCTAGTCCTTCTCGCTCTTTTTTTATAATTGTCACGGGTACCTAAACCTAGCTCTCTTAAAGCAGAGGGATGTAGACTAGCCACATCTTTATTTTTTAAAAATTCTAAAGACGTTCTTATTACAGTATTGGTGCATCAATTGTAACACATGTACCACACTAATATAAGATGTTAATGATAGGGGGAAATGTGTGCATATGTGTGTTGTGTGTGTGTGGAGGCGAGGGTTATATAGGAATCTCCTATACTTTTGATGTAATTTTTCTGTAATCTAAAACTTCTCTAAAAATGAAGTTTATTATTACAAAAAATAAATTCTTATTACAAAACTGATATACATTTAATATGGAACATTTTGATAACAGAAACAAGTGAAAGGAAAAAACAAAAACATTCACTGTCCATTCCCTAGGGATGACCATTGTCAAAATTTTGGTTTCTGTCCTTCATGTCTTTTTCTGCTCGTAATGTATATATTGCTTTGTTCCTGACTTTTTAAACTTTTATTTACATAAGTAATATTTCAGACTCATTTTAGAACATCTTAAACAGAATAAAAAAGATAGGGAACTTGAAACCACCAACATGTCCTATAATCAGTGAATAGTAAAATTGCCATACATCTTTATGGTGGAATGCTATTCAGCAATAAAAGGGAACAAACTATTGATACATGCAACCACTTGGATGGCTATCAAGGCCAGTCTCAAAAGGTCACAAACTGCATGATTCCATTCATAGAAATTCTAGATCTGGCAAACTTAGAGATGGAGAACAAATTAGTGGTTGATGTGGTGGGGACGGCAGGGAAGGGTGTGACTATAAAGAGGTGGGAAAATGGATATCTTTGTGGTGTAGAATAGTTCTGTATCTTGAGCGTGGTGGTAGTTACACAAATCTATACATGTGATAAAATGGTATAGAACTCCACATGTGTATTGTACCGAGGCCAGTTTCCTGGACGTGTTATTCTTCTATTGTTACATGATTTACCCATTGAGGGAAACTGATGAAAACCTACAGGAGACCTCTTTGTAATACTGGCAGGGCTGCTGTAACAAAGTACCACAGGCCAGTTGGCCTAAACAACAGAAATGTATTGTCTTGCAGTCCTGGAGGCTAGACATCCAAAACCAAGGTGTTAGGCGAGGCCATGCATCCTCTTCAGGGGAGAATCTGTTCAGAGCCTTAACCATAGCTGGCAATCCAGGGCTTTCTTTGGCTTGTGGCAGCAGAATGCAATCTCTGCCTCCATCACATGGCCACCTCTCCGTGTGTCTCTCTTAGTAACTGTATGCAAATTTGCTCTGCTTGTAAGAACATTAGTCATAGTGCATTAATGGCTCTTCCTAATTCATTTTGGCCTCATCTTAACTAAAAATATCTTCAAAGATCCTATTTCCAAATGGGGTCATATTCACAGGACTGGGGGTTACGGCTTGAATATGCCTTTTCTTGAGACACAAATCAATCCATAAAAACTACCTTTGGAACTTGCTGTGAATTGATAATTATTTCAAAATAAAAAGTCAAAAAGAAAGACAGATGGGGTGATCACTTATAATATCATCATCTAGAGATTACCTTAATATTTTAGCAAATATCCCTTCATAATTGTGCCTAAGCATGTACCAATGCATGTATACTATAGAGCAAGGGTTCTTAACCTTATTTGTTCCTCAAATTCTTTTGCCAGTCAGGTGAAAACCACGGACCCCTTACTAAGTCCACACAATACTGTGTATTATTTAATAAATATATCACACCCACACCCACACATCTCCACAAGAATGTTTTTTTGAATTTCAATTTAAGCTCACGGGCCCCTTAAGAACCTAGCTATAGAGCACGTATTTTGTTTCTACCAAAAATGTGATAAAAGATATGTAACAGTCTGCAAAGGTACTTTCATCACTTAATGTCATATCATTAAATATCCATTTATGTCATCATCATGTTTTTTGTGACTACATATTTTTCTATTATATTGATGTACTAAAATTTAGTTTTTCATTTCCTATTGTCAAACACATCTGTTATTTCCTTTTTCTGTTTTAAGTGAACATCCATGCAAAAAAACCCATAAACATTTTTACATGTCAGTGAAATTTGTGGATATAGAATGGCTGAGGCAAAAGATATTAATAATATTGGAGCTTTTGTTTTTCAAAGTGGAACCTTCTCTGGACTCGTTTTTTGTGAACTTTTTCATAATATCTTTTTGGTCATGTCCTTGCATGCGACATGGATATCTCCCATTGTCTGTTTTCTTTAGAGAGTTTCCACCACACACAAGACACCTCCAGTTGATTGCTCTCCCTATTCATCATGCAAACATAAAATCACTTTGAACATGGTTTTAATTTGATAGCTGCTTTGATCATTCAACACACAAGTGCAGCCTTGCAGAATCAAGGAATTCTGCCAACATTGCTGATTCCAGGTACTGTGAAATGTACTCATGTTAATTCTCAGACTGTTTGGAAATTAAATGCTTCCTATTGAACATGTTAGATTAATGGGACATACTTTTGTATCTGTTTTATCTGGTTCATGTTCTATTCAATCAACATTAGTATAACACTACAGCCATTTACCAGGTAATAACTGTTAACTAATAATGTAGCTAATCTATCAAATCTCAAGCATGCATAAATAAATACACTTATTGTAATTTTGACTTTTCATCTGTCTTTGTCCTGGAGACAAGCCAACAGCAGGAGACTCAAACAAAGAAACCCAAAACAATAGGGTGCCTTTCAAACTCGTTAGGAAAGAAAGGGAGGAAAATCAGTAAGATTCCACTGCTTTATACCTGAGTGCAGGTGAGATGTGTTTAGATTGATATATATGGTGTCATTTTCTGGACCATTAAAAATCCTGTCACCTCTGGAATGAAATGCTGCGGTGATTTACCAGCATATGACATAACATTGCACTATCATTTAGAAAGAGAAATGAGAAGCACAAGTATTGAACTGAACATATTTTTAGGTTTATCACCTTAAAAAATAAGATATTCTGTGCAGGAGAAAGCCCGTAAATTTATTCTCACAGATCAAGTTCTTCATCTAAATCATTTTGATTTAAATGGCAAAATAAGCTTTGGGGGAATAAACAAGTGAATGAGAGAAAAGTCCTTACCAGAAGGACCAAGAGAATGCCTGGTAACAAATTGCAAGCTCTTTGGGATGGGTTTTCAAGGCCATTTAAGCAATTCAATTTTTTTTTTTTCTTCTCTTTCTAAGGCTTCATTCACCTCTAAACTGAGCCAGAGTAAGATGACACACACACACAAAACACAAAAAACAACAACAACAACAAAAACATTTTTTGAAACCTGTTTCACATAAGCTTCTCTACATGGCCCAGAATCAGCAAAGACTCATAAATAACAGGCACCTACCTGGGGCCCATTGGAACAAGTTAAAGCAAACCATTCATGATGAATTTTTCTCTTAAGATCTTCACATGGTAATGCAGATGTGATCTAAGAAATAAAGAGAGTAAAACAGGCTTGGAAGACATTTTCTTATTATAAAAGGGTTCATTTGGATTTTAGTCATAATGAATTAGAAGTATTCATTATGTTAAAAAAGAAAAGTGTATGTAAAGGAAAGCAGTTTGACAGTTCTTCAGAAAGTTAAATATAAAATTATAATATGACCCAGCAATTCCACCCCTAGGTATATACCCAAAAGAATTGAAAATAAGTACTCAAACAAACCCTTGTAAATGAATGTTCACAGCAACACTATTCACAAAAACAAAAAGAGGGAAACAACCCACATGTCCACAAAGAAATGAATGGATAAGAAAATTGTGGAATATACTTACAATGAAATATTATTCAGTCACAAAAAGAGTGAAAGCACTGATGCACACTAAAATGTGGATGAACCTTGAAAATATCATGCTAAGTGAAAGAAGCTAGACTCGAAAGGTTACATATTATATGATGATCCTATTTATATGAAATATAGAGAATAGATAAATCCATAGAAACAGAAAGCAGATTGGGCTAGGAGCAGGGGGGATTGGGGAATAACTCCTTAATGGGTGCAGGGCTTTATTTTTGAGTGATGGAAATGTTCTAGAACTAGTTAGATGCGGCAGTTGTACAATATAAATATACAACTGTGAATATAATAAATGCCACTGAATTGTTCACTTTAATATGGTTAATTTTGTGTTATGTGAATTTCACCTCAATAAATATAAAAAATAGATGTAAAAATGTGTAAAGAATATTTATAAATATTTACTAATGGAGTCATTCTCTATCCAGAGTCCATTTGCAGTATCTGAAGTTTCTCACGATAGGAAAACATAATCAGCTATACTTTGTCATAATTGCAGATGCTCCATTTAGGATTAAAACTAGATTTAAAAAAAAAAGTTTATATTCTTTTTGCAACACTTACAAATTTGGAGAGTAATTAAGAGGATGTAATTACGATCTTTCATGTCGTATGAAAGATGCTTGAAGGCTCCAGAACAAAGAACACCTAAGAAGACTATGATAGCCAAAGGTTTCTTAGATGAAAGATGGAGCAAATGCGTTCTGTGTTGTTACAGGAAAAAAAAATGAATGAATGTGTTTAGTCCCTACTTTATAAGTTCCTTCCTCCCCTCTACCCATACAGACACATACCTGTTGAAAAATGTTACCTTGGAGGCCATGCTCGCATTGGGTGACACCTGTTCTCTTGGCTCTAGCTAATGGAACCAGGAGTCATAGGTCTCAGATTTCTCAAGAATCCAAAGAACAAACTGTAGTAGTCAGATGGCTGGGACACTGGAGGTGGCTACGAGATCAGAGCTGGCCCAATGGCAAGTCAGTGCTGCTCAGGGGAAAAAATAGCCATTTAGATGAATCCAGACTCTAAAAATGGAAAAGAAGCAGATGTTCAAGGAGGAAAAGAGACAAGAGAATATGAAATCTCAAAGAAAGTGATGGAGAAAATATGTCTGATGTTCCCGATTCTGAGAATCTGGACTTAGGTTGGCTGAGATGCTCCTGTATCTTTTTAATAACCCCTGCTCACTTCTACCCTTCTTACCAACTATTTTGAGTAGGTTTTCTTTTCTTTGAAATTAAAAATTCTCAAAGAAATCCAATAGCTCACATGTTCCTACTTCTTTCTCCCTGTCTCCCCTGTGCCAAAACCAGGAAAAGGGGTACAATTTACAGGGAAATGTATAGCCTTTTGATTATTGAAACTGTCCATACCCAAAAGAGACTGCAATTGAAAGTGCTCAGGCAGGTTCTCTAATCCTTCTTTGCTGTTACAGATCAGCCCATTGGAGTTGTTTATGCTTGTTTTGTTTCATTTTTAATTTATGGCTATAGCCAGAGCAGCATTTAAGGTTTGGTAAATAAAACAAAGCAAAAATAAATCCCTAACCTTGTGTATATGCAATTGTAGCCCTGACTATTTGCCCCAAATCCCAAGCATAATCATTTGGTCTATATGAGGTATGTTGGGAAAAGACTATATTCTAGTAATAGTTGACTTTGGCCAGGTTTCTTAGCTTTCCAAAGCCTCAACTTTTTCACCTATGATTTAGGTTAATATTATAGGTCCAACAATTTCTTCTCTAAAAACTTTTGGGCCATAAGTATTTCATTAACTGCATATTACGTAAAATCCTTACTTTAGTTTACTCAAGCAGTCCATAATCAATTCGCATGTCTGCAGTTGTATGTTCACATTATCTGGGATAAATAAAGACCATAATTAAGTCCATTATCATTACAGATCAGATTTTGCCACCCACTGAATTTACCATAAGCTCAATAAAACCTTTTTGGGTTTCTGAAATTTTTGGATTTCAGGATTGTAGATAGGGACTTGTGACCTGCAGTACTCACCTCTTAGGGGTATTACAAGGATGAAATGTGACCGTGTCTATAAGACAATTGGAACTGGGTTCATGGTGTCTGTTTTCCCTCCACTCCTGCCCAGGACACAGATTTAACCATGACTCCAGCACTCAGCCGATGCCTCTCCCTCTCTTACCACCATTTGGTCTCATAGTTCCTTGCTCTTCCCTCTCTTTCCTCCCGACCTAGAGCTATGGATCCAGCACAGGCAGAGCACACACTTCACCGGCAGCTCTGTAATCATCTTAACTTCCTGCTCAGCAGGGAGCTTGGCAAGTCATGAGCACTCATTGTTGGTCACCATCACCTCTATTTCTACCACTGCTACTAGTCATGTCATCGTTTTCCTACCCCACATGCCAATGACGGGCTATGGTTCCTTTTTCCAGGGGAAAACGGATCATGAGCGACTTTTTATTGTCAACACAAAGCATAGAAAAATGAAAGATTTAGGAACAGTAAAGAGCTTCTTCTATAGGTGAAAGATGGGGAAGAGGAAACGTACATCTGTGTTGGCATTTGAGGTCTTCCTTATCTTAGCCGCCATCACACCATCCATCAGCTTCTAACGAATTGCAGAAAGAGCACTTAAAAGCGGCCGTTTTAGGTCACAGTCTTTGATAGTTAAAGTAAACCACACACATGCACACCCTTAGAAGAGTTATTTGAATATTTTTAATGCCTATGTTACTACTCTTTATATACTTTAAGACTGAAGAACAACCAAAACTCTCGGTGGGGGGCAGAGGTCTCCCTTCGTCTTCCAGCAGTTTCTTGTAACTTGCAAAATACAGCATTTAAAAGTCCCCAAACACTCCTCTGGTGTCCAAAGGATGCTAAGGCACTGAGGCCTCTACAGCTTCAGTCTTCCTGTCTCATTTGAGATAGCACAAAGGGCTGGGAGTGTCTCTGTGCTGGCCTTTGAACATTTCAAATCAGTAATTCTGATTGAAATTTTATTCTTCTATCCACCTCTTCCCACAGAACTAATTGCTAGCATCTCTTCCTGGGCAATCACAACTGCATCAAAATCTCAACTTTCTGAATATGGGGTAGACTCACATAGGATATTTAGGATTTTTTTTTTAAAGAGGGCAAGACAGACAGAGAGAGGGAGAGAAAGAGAGAGAGAGAGAGAGAGAAACAGTGACAGAGCAAGTAAGCAAAACAGAATGAGCTAGAGACAGAGAGATTTCAAAATGCTTCATAAATCCTAACAAGATTAATTGAGAGCACTGGAGATTGTGGAACATTTCAAGAACATTCTAATGATAGTCCACTCAGATGAGGGCAAGCTTTCCTGTGCCCACAAAACCTATTTGTTGCATACCAACAAGCAAAGTATCTAAAAGCCAATTGATTTAATCTCATTAATGGTTTACCTCCCTAAACATTGATATGATAAGTTTTCTGAAAATTTGCTTCTAAATAAAAAGAATAATCAAATTGAAAATTAAGCAATTTGCTTTAGCCTGCCATTTAAAAGCAGTACCGGTAATTTAATTAGCTAAATTTATCAGGAGTAAATGTGAATGAACTCAGAAATTGAATTTGGTGGCCAGTACTGTTGCAGTCTCTGGATCAACATGCTTGAGTGCAAAGCTAGATAAAATCCTTTTTGTTTCCAAAACCTGAAAAAACATAGGATGAAAGGGGGTAGATTTTGAAATTTAAAGAGACTGACTTTGCTCCCAAGGTACCTTGTCACAAAGAACCAATAACATCTGTTGGAATAAAGAAACCCATCTTTATGGTGTCTGAGTGTCCACTAATATTCTGCACTTATTGTTAGCGTTCAACTTCTCACTGAGATCAATAGATCTTATTAGTGTTTATGAAGCATTTTGAACTTATTTCCCCTTAACCAGCTTCTGCTAGTCCACCCTATGGACAGATACTTTCGATTTTGGTTCAGTACGATTGCCTGGGATGAGAAGCTAGCATTTAGTTCTGGGGGAGGGGCCAGTGGAAGAAGGATAAGGACATTCCAGAGGCTGGATGGTGAGAGCTGTTGATGCACCTTTCACAATTACAAAATAACTGTCCTGTGCATAACTGGCATTGTCCTATATTCTCACACCCCGTGTAATCAGGTAACGGGCCAAGGGAACTGGCGATAGGCTGTATGCTTGACCCTTGTGGCGTCACTGACCATCCACAGATGAAGGAAAGGAGCGTCAGGGGGTCTATGTTACTTACTCACTGTTGTTCAGCTACCAAATGATGGAATTAGGATTCACACTTGTATTTCTCTGAGAGCAATGATTGTCTATTATTAAAAGCTGCCCCAAAAATACTTGCTTGAATGGTTACATTTTACTTAAAAGATTAATCTAATTTTCAGTTATAATGATAGCAATAGCAATAAACAATGGCATTCCAAATTCAGTTTTTATGCACTGGTTTGAGCTTCATGAAAATCTTGGATGTTGGTAGGAAGGACAGTCATCATTCTTGTTTCATAGACAAAGAAACAGAGACCCAATGACTTTAAGTCACATACCTCAAATCACACACCTGTAAGCACAGGTGTGGATCTCAACCCTAGGTGTAGGAGCTCAAATCCCAAGCTTTTCCACTGCCTCTGCTCTCCAGGGAAAAGGAAAACTGAGAACAGTGAACCAAGATCCATGACCTCTGATTTCTAACTATGACCGGGTCTCTAAGACTACTGATTTAAGAGAAGAGAAATAATTGGAAAACAAAGGTTGATTATTTAATTCAAATGAATTATGAGAGGGTCAACTATTTGGTGGTCTAATTGATGATGTGACTAAAATCAGATTGTAATCTGGGCAACATGATGAGTATTCCCTCCTGGGATCTAACAGCATTACTCCTGTAAATCACCCCTTCTGCTTGTTCCATGCAGCCTCTGGATTACAATGTCATCCCCCCTTTGCTCAGCCCCTGAGGACTCCCAGGTCACTTTCCTTATTTACAGTGAAGGTGTTAAGCTTCATTTTTCTCAAGCTAAAAGACCAAAGTGGTCAGAAGTAGAGACAACAGGAATCTGGCAATGCCACTAGGCAATTACACGTCCCTCTCCTGTGCACATGCCTGAATGTTTATGTGCCATCAAGAAAGGACAAGATGCCCTTCCTCTGGTGAATTCTCTACTGATCACAGAAGAAGATTTGAAATCATCTTTTCAGCTCGACTCCTCTGGGCTGCTTGGCTCTGTAAACTGTCAGCAAGACCATCAAAGGGGACAGCTAGATGTTGTGATCTCCATGGGCAGTCACAGACAAATCACAGCTCTGAGGTGGTGGCGCAGGGTCCAGAGCAAACAGGAGGAAACCGTGGTGTTCCAGTTTTCCTGAATTCTCTGGGCTAATTAGGCGCCCGCATTCTTTCACAGAGGTGAAAAATACAGCTACGTGGAGATTCCAATAGAAGCTGCACACTTTCAAAAAACATGAAATTGCCCAGGTATGGGTACTGGTAAAATGAAATGCTCTCTCAATTTGAGATCCTTAGCTTTCTGTTTAATAGCGGATCTGTTGTTCTCATCCCCAGCCTGGGATACAAGGGAAGCCCTCTCATCAGCCCCTGGGACAGCCTTATATGCCACAATGGTTGATCGCTCCATGTCAGCTGAATGATTGTTAAGGGCCAGTGACTGGGAAAGAGATGAGCAAAATAATATTTGCTGTGTGTGGAGCCCTCTCTATGGGTCAGGCAAAGGGAGAGAACACTGGATGCCTGATTCTATTCTATCTTCCCAAGAAACTTGGGAATAGGTATGACTATTGCCCCCATTTTACAGATGAGGAAACGGAGGCTAATAAATGTGAAGGTACTTACCCAGCATCATAGTTGGTAACTGTTGAAAATATCTTATGAGTGCTTTATAAAGAGTAAGGTAAAAGGCAGCCTGCAGGTACAAAATTTTCTCATTTAATCTGAAGGCTCTTTCTTTTAAGTGTCATTTCATCATGCACGTAAAGAAACCACATTTTTTTCTTTCACAATATTTTAGGTAGAATCATTTTATTTCCTCTATTAGTCTTCATTTATCTTAAAATCCATGTTCAATAACACAAGCATAATGTATCAATAAAAAATGATTATTAACATGGCAGTGATTATCCTGACTGGTATGGAATAATAAATATATATATATATAACAGGTCAAAATAGTTATAAAATCCCAAATGTGCATGCATTAAGTCATGTTATTCAGCAAGTATTTGAAGGCCTGCCATGTGCCAGGTCTGTGTGAAATGGTAAGGATACATTGTTGAAAAATGACAGATAAAATCCATTTTTTTCTTGATGCTTTAGAGAACATGTGAAAGGAAAAGCAAGACCCTGGTGTCCAATTTTTGTTATTAAAACTTTCATTTAAAAGATCAGAAAATGTGAATTACACACAACAATTGCATAGGGAAAAAGTTCATTAGAGAAAAAATGAATGGTCAGCATGACCCTTGAGAATGAGTTATTAAAAAGGAATTAATGAAAAATGAACAACAGAAAAGAGTAAGCCATATGATGAGCAATCATAAATAAATCCAGTAATTCTTTCCGTCAGCCTTCTTAGCCAGATGTCAGACCCTTCACTCTTTCTGCTTGATAGAATCCAAAAAAAGCATCCAGAATAAACAGCAGCATTTTTGTAGTGCATACACTGGATACACCCTTGACTATTTCTGTACAAGATGCCTTTTAGTGGATGCTGATTTTCTGATACAATCTGGGTTCTGCAGTGATGAACATAGTTCCGTTATTTCCTAATTCTGAAAGGGAAGAGTTAGGGGAAAAGAAACATAAGCTAAGCAATTTTCTGTTACCCACAGAGATAAACCAAAAGCATGGCTATGTTGCTCTTCCATTGCTTCGTGGATTTTGCTTGGCCCTGAATCATTTTACAAAGACTGCACTGAGCACACCTCAATTTAGAAGAATAGCCTTGAGACCTCCAATTAGAACTATAATTAAATGTCATTTGGGAACTAATAGCTGAGGCTCGCAGCATTATCTGAGCTGATGACAGTAGGGAAGGAATGGGGTTGCACGGTTCAGCTTCTGGTCAGAAATGCCAGCTGGTTATTATACTCCAGTAAATTTCATGCACCAACATATTTATTGCTACTATAAACTGAAAATATAAAAGGAAGAAAAAGTGGAGATATATTGATTGCCTGATGGGCCTTGGAGGTTCAGTTTCATATCCATGGAATTTATTCCTTGATAAGGAATGTGACTTTCACTTTTACCCAAGCTAACTTGTTTCCCTCTATTTCCAAACTTTAAAGAAGATGAGTATAACATGAAAGCACATCTACAAAGAAATTTCTATCTGCCTATAAAGGTATGAGTTTTTTTCCTTAGCTCTGTGCTCAGGCTCTGAGCCTCCCTCATAGAGATTTGAGGGCGTCTTGGACATGGGTTTGTTCTTGAAGGGCTTGAGCATTTTTGCAGTTCTGATTTCCCTACAAAAGATGGGAAATCTCAACTAGCTCTTGAAATGGCAAACTGTTTAACTACACCAGATCTAGCAATACTTTTTGGGAGGCCATTTTTTGAGATAGATTTGCAATTTATTTCCACTCTCAGAATCTGAAGGTAAAACAAACACACATAAAAGTCAAAACTTGCCTTTAGTAGTTTTTCTTTTGGGATAAAATCTTTATTAGAACATGTTAGACTCAACTGGTTAAGCCTGAAACCTGAGAATCAATTGTTTCTTTATTGGTTTATTCAGAAACCAGGAATTAGAAATAGGAGGCAGTAAAATGACTTCAGAAATTGGAATAACTTAAAGTTGGAAAAGAGTTGAGATCAGCATGTAAAAGAGGCAGAAAATTCACTATGCTTGTTATTTTTAAGTAAATAAAGCAGGCAGACGTGTATGCACGTGTTCAGGCTCCTGTGAGGCCAGAGAAGAAAATGAGTTTTGCCACTCACTTTCCTAAATAGTTTCCTAGTTTCCTAAATAGAAGTTGAGGAAGTTAGAGAATAAAGTGGGTGGATCAGAGCTGCTCAGCGGCTGTTCCATGGCTTTGTAGGACCTATTTTGGCAAATCTGGCATACATGGACATGTATTGGGATGGATTTCAAAGGGAGTCCTATATTTACCAGGTAAGTGACCAGATGTCTTTGTCAATGTGTAATGATTTCTAGGGAAGGGATTCAAAAATTCAGACCATACTACCCCAAATAGGAACCCAGTTCCTTGTGTTAAAGGAAATGTATGGGTAATTCAAGATAAGCCATCTGTGCAGTAAGAAATGCATATCCTACAGATGGTGAGAATTATAGGACACATAATACTGCTAATAATAGTATAATTTTCAGATGCATTGTATGAGAAATATGTGTATATGTGTTCATCAGGTCTATTTGGGTGGTATTTTATATTAATACACCCCAGTCAGACTATATCTCAGAGCACAGTGCTAGACACATAATAGACTATCAATAAATATGGAAGGAAGGGAAGAAGGAAGAATGGAAGGAAGGAAGGAAGGGAGGGAGGGAGGGAGGGAGAGAGGGAAGGAAGGACAGAAGAAGAAAGGAAAGAACTTTGTATAATCTTAGTGTGGTGTGGCAGTTTGGTATTGTTTATGAATTCCAGAAGTAGATATTGGATTGTGTTTGTAAACTGGTCTGTTCCTCTGGGCATATTACATTGTATTAGATTCAGAGATTTCACAATTACTTTATCAAATCAATATTAGGGATTTTATTTGACCACCTCATTAGGGCGACTTGGTTTGAGTCCCCACCCACCCACCCCCTTTGTGGGCTATATAACTGGATGTTCAATCAAAGATAGGAAAGTAAATACGCGGAAGTAAGAACTCAGAGAAGAACACAGAGGAGAGAACTTGGTTTTGATGCTGGAGTCCCAGGCAGAGATGAGACATTCACTTGATAGTTTACAGCTGACCTTGTGAAGAGATGAGACCAGCTGAGCCTGGAAAGAAATGAGAATTGGGAAGAAAGATGAGCCTTATGCCAGCCTGCAGCTGAGATGGGAAGAAGCTGGGACCACAGAGCCTTAAGAGGAAGAAGGAAGGCTGAATCCTTGCAGACATCGCCCGCCATCTTGCATCAACACGTGGTAACAGACTTTGGGTGAGAAAGTACCTCTTACGGCACCTTGAGTTGGACTCTTTAGGGCCTTGTGACTGTAAGCTTCTACCCCAAATAAATACACTTTATAAAAGCCAATAGAGTTCTGGTACTTTGCATCAGCACCCTTTTGGCTGACTAATACAGGTGGAATAACTGTTGTGTGGATTAACTGAAGTAAAATATAATAGTAGACTCTGTAACTGAGGGCGTTTTGGGTACACTATAATTTGAAAGAGGAAAGGAAGTAGCAGTCTTATTTTTTGTAACATGACCTTTTCTTTGCTCCACTTGCTATAATAGTCACCTGCTCACTAGTATTGTGGGGACAAAAGTGGGCAGAGAAGAGGTTGCAGATCAAGACTCTTCCAGGATGGACATAAGCAGGAACCAGGAGCTGCTGTGTATCCTTACATTTCAGTCACTCTTAACTCAATTAGAAAAGAGGTACTGCTTCCTTCCTCTCATTGTGGCTGCCTCAGTGTGCTAATTTTGATTAATTTTATATCCTTGTTTGACTAGTTTGCTTTAATCATGTATGGTGTGCTGGAGCCAGCTTGTATCAGCTCATGAGAACCACTCGTTAAATTTTCAGGAATTCTGTGAACCAGCTGATATACACAGCCATTATTAAAAATCCAATTACATAAACAAATAATTAAATTATATTAAAAAGAAAGGTGATAAATACTCAAACTCATTAGTTCCTAATTATTCTACTATATTTTACTATTATCTATGCCCTTGAGATTATTTACTTCTATTGTACCTACATGGTGGGAAAATTATAAAATGGTGTGCACTGTACACAGTTTTCCAACTCTGTATTTGCTGACATCACAAGGGTAGGTAGAAATTGGCCATCGGGGGAGAACTAACACAGAGAAATTAGCAAACCCTTCATATCAGCGCTTTTTGGGGGAGGGGGTGGTGGTTAAATATTTATCAGCACTGCACTGAGTAGACATCTTGTTTTTCATTGTGTCATTATCCATTACTCCCTGTCTTCTAGAAGGGAGACCATCCCTTTCCTCCTTTAGGTAGTTTTATTGAGGCTTCCAATTACACTACTCCACTCATATTATAGATACAGTAATATGACTTGGGTTTAGGCAATCAGAATCATCCTGCTTTTTGACCCAGGAACGAGCCTGTGATATAAGCCAAACCAATCAGATTCCTTCCCTGGGATTTTCTAGACAGATGCTGGAAAAACTAAGGCTTCTATTTTCTCTCTGGTGTATCTAAGCAAGGATAATATAAGCTGTAGCCATGTCACACATGGGAAGCCAGTCCCTGTTATGAGAATCTGAGTTTAGCTTCAGAGGGCAGCTGAGCCATGAGATAGAAGATGACCTGGGGGCATCATTTGAATCCCTGGACCCATACATGCCTGATTCATCTATGTTCTTTTCATTACAAAAGCTGATGAACTCCAGATTTTGCTTAAGCTATTTTGAGTTGGGTTTCTGTTACTTGGACCAAAAAGAGTCCTAGTTAATACAGTTGACTTGCAATTATCCACATCTTCTCTATCATTGCCCCTGTTCCCTTGGTTCATCAATTGCATGTATGGATGCATTGTACACTGGGGCTTTAAAGTTGACCTAGAGAAAGAAGTTATTATAGAAAACCAGTTAGAGTCATTCAGGAAATACATAAATCTCTCTTAACCAGGACTTTATGGTTTTTCTGCCGCTATGGGGATTTTGGTAATAAAATGCAGAGGTTATCACCCTCAAATACAAACTCTGCCAAGAAGAAACAAGATTACAACACTATAATTCATCCATGTTGCTCCAACAGAAGAGCTGTATAACAGTAAGGATATCTCTCGAGATGAAGTCCTAATAAAAGCAGTGGTTGCTTTGCTGCCCTGATAAAGTTATAGAAGCTGAAGCCTGCTATACCACTTATCAGAAGAATGTGATTAATTGGTATAAGAAGGGAAGGGAAATAGAGTGAAAGAAAAGAGAAAATGAAAGAAAAGAAAAGTAGCAGAAAAAAACAGAAACTAATTTAGTAATTCCCTGTGCCTCAGTTTCCTCATCTATATAATGAGGATGATAGAAGTATCTACCTTACCTACCTTACAGGGATGTTGTAAAAATTAAATGAGTTAGCATTTATATAAAGCACTCTTGTTTCTGTCAAGGTTCTGGAAGGAAGCAAATGGTAGACTCAAAGAGTTTAATAGAAAAAAGTTTAGTAAGAGAACTATTTCAGAGTTTCAGAAAATCTACAAGGGAGAATGAGGCTGGCCAGGGCTAGAAAAGAGTGGAAAATAATTATCATTCCTGATTAGAAGGAACAGTAAGAGGGAGGAGGTATCAGACCTGAAAGGAAAAAGTTATGAGGCTATGGTTGCTTGACAGAAACTGTGACCTTTAGTAGAGAGACAGTCAGGGTTGCCAACCGGAGATAATCCTGTAGAGAGGAAGTTGGGAGAACAAATAATCTGACTTTACTCTCCTCTGTTCTCCCTCCTGGATTACCTGCTGTTCAAACTCAACCTGAAGCTTGAACTCAAGAAAGCCCACTGCTGTAGGCCATACAAGTCAAACTCTCCTAAGGTATAAGAGGGAAGAAAGTGGATCTGATGGGATAAGCAATTCACCCCTTTTGTCCTTCAGCATTTACTATTTCACTTCATCTGGGTAAATACGGAAGGACAATACAGGGGACATGCAAATTCTCTTAAGCTAGCATATCATCACAGGATGATGTCAAATTGGCTATGGTTTTGTCTGAAATCTAGGATGTTAGATTGTGTTCTAGAACACTGGTGTTCTTCATACAAGGCAACAAAACATAGCTGCTACAGTTCCCCTTACATAGCTGGTCAAGAGGCCAAATTTGGTAATTGGACCTTCCTTCTTTTACTACCCATTCTGTACCCTTTTACCCTCTGCCAGCACTTGGGTGGACAAGGATTTTACCCATTGAGGTGCCCAAAACCTTCATTTCTGTAATATTTGAGTTCTTGGTGGTCTTGTCTTTATTAGTTGGTTACAGGTTTTAATTGATGGGACTATTGGGTGAAGGAGTAATAGGAGGTGTTCCACTTCTGGGTTTCAGGAGCAGTTTTTCTTGCCTGCATTGTATTGCAGCAGGCCAGTTTTCCCCTGGGAAATGGGATAATTCACCATAGCCTGGTACAGTGAGCTCCATTTTGCCTGTTAATTTAGCAGCATGTAGAATGAACAATGACAAGAAGAGAATCTCAGCTTTCAATATTTCAGAATCATAATCGTGTTTCCTGATGGAAGCATTCTTTCCTTGAGAACTAATATCTTTAAGTTCACCAAACTCAAGCTCATGGGATTGGGAAACAAAAATTGTTTAGTCAGTCATTAGAAGTAATAATGAGAAAGACCACTTCTACCTCTACTCCCTTGATGCTTAGGCTTGTAAATTCTGGCTAAATGAGGGAGACTGAACTATACGTTGTCTGATTATTTAAGGCATGACTAATTCTGTAAGACAGCATCCCAGCCTCACAAGGTATTGCCTCCTGGTTTGTGCCATGAGCCTTAATTTGGCCATTCTGTTAAACAAGCTGCTTCTAAGTGTTGGGGTAAATTGTAAGACCAGTGAATTTCAAGGGCCTTAAACCATTGCATGCTTTTTTCACAATAAAATACATCTTCTGGTACTTGGGAGAATACCATGGTGATGGATTCAGAAAGTCCATATATGGTGATGATGCTAGAAGTTCTAAGCACAGGGAAGACAACACACCTGGAGTAGATGTTAATTGTCCCCTTCAAATGGGGTTGGAGTTGGGGGAATAGGTTCAAAGTAATCAAGCAATCAACAGGTAGCTTACTGTCTGCTTTCAAGGAAGAGTGCCATACTGGACTCATCATTGACTACTACTGTTGGTAAATTGGGCACTTGATAGTGTGAGTAGCCATATCAGCCTTAGTGAGGGAGTGTACAGTGGTTGAGCCTCCACATACTTTCCATCCATGCCACCAAGACCACTTTACATCACCCATTCAGAACGCACCAGGGTGGCTTGAAAAGAGGCTTCCATCCCAGTGTGGACTGGGCCTGGCACATGGTCAAGCAGAAGGCCACAAGCAGTTTACTGAAATCACATATGGTTTAGGGAGTGGGTCCAATGGCTCAAAACTGTGTCATAGTAGAAACACGGGGGGTGCTCAGACCTTTCCAGACAATAGATATTAGAGAGTAGTAAGCTCTCTTATGAATATGGTAATTTTTCCCAGAATTGGTATTTTAGCAGGAAATGTTTAATTTTGGTAATACATCTGTTGAACTTCAAATGAGGCAGATAATAGGGTATAAAAGGTCATATTATTCATCATATACAATATCTGTTCCAAAACACATTGCTCAGAGCAAAAGTCTTCTAGAAGATATTACTGTAGGTCTTTCTTTAGAGGAGGGTAAAAATATAAATAATTTGCATTTTTATTAAATGAACATTTCCTTAGAAAACATCCACTCATTATCATCTCTCTTTGGATTTTTTATATTTGAGTGAATTACCATCATAAAATAGTTAGAAATCATTTACCTAATTTTTTCTTATTAATACTTAACATTTAATGCCACTTTTTCATCATAATGTTTTTTACCCACCATTCAGTTTTTTAAATCATCTTTTTTAAAAAGATTTATCTGTTTACTTAAAAAAAATTTTTTTTAATTTATCCTCCCCTCCCCCGGATGGTTCTATTGTCTGTCTGCTCATTGTTTTTTCTTGCCTTCTCCAGGAAGCACTGGGAACCAAACCCGGGACTTCCCACATGGAAGGGGAGTGCCCAGTGGCCTGAGCCACATCCTCTCCATGCAGGCTGCAGCGTCTGCTGACTTGTGGTGTCTGTTCATTGTGGCAGGTGCAGAATCTGCTCACCTTCTTTAGGAGGCACCGACACCTGAACCCAGGACTTCCCATGTGGTAGAAACCCAAATGGTTGAGCCACATCTCCTTCCCCATTTATTTTTAATTAATTGTTTCAGCTCATATACTCTTTCATCAGATTATTCTCCATCTTTTTCATTAAAATTGCACTTTCCCTAAGTGATCATCTGGAGGCGTCACTATTTTGTCTCTGGTTAGAGGATATTTCTGCTTATCCTTAATGGACCTTGGTAATCTTTCTGTATTCTGTAGAGCTGAAGGTGGTGAAGGTAATATAAGTGGAACTGAATCATTCAGCTTTCAGCCACAAGAGGCAACTTGCTCTGTCTGCATTTTCTCCTGGAAAGGGAGTGGCAATTTGGCTTATATTCTGTTCTCGATTGTACAACAGAATAAGGGATGGAAAGATTATGTCATAAGTAGGATATGGCAGATTTTGCGCATGTTAGACCCTCCGAGGTTGGCTGGCACTCCTTTGTCTACCCAAGGTTTACTTACCTTGGACCTTTTGGTTTCTAACTTATAAGAAGGGCAAGTTAAGGAACAAGAAAGCTACTGACACTGGAGTGCTTGCGGGTGGAAATCTAAGTGAAAAAAAGAATAACTCACTTTTTGGCAGTGAGGATAAGAAATGGCTCAAAGATGAATCAGGATATTCTTTGAGAGCAATCAGGAAAAATAAATTATTTATAGAGTTTACTCAATTTAAAGCAAACCCAGAAATGTTATCTTTTCTCTTCCTTTTTTTCCTCACCCTGTCTTCTGTTTCACACATTCATGACCAATGACATGTTTCTTTTCCAGAACTTTGAATTAGAGTGCTTGGGTAAAATGATGACTTAGCCACACCACAGTTCTCCTAATTAAAATTCCAGGCTGTAAAGCCTCATTGTTCACCCTGTGGGTTGCATCAGACCCCTATATTTGTGGGGATGTGCAATGTACTACTTTCAATAATTAACTCACCCTAAAGTTATAAACTATTTTCCCTAACACCAGTATTAGAATGAGGTTGACTAGTATGAAATATTGTCAGATATAATGAGCTCAGGGATTTTCCTTCCTATTTCTCATGTTCCAGGTCTATAAAATAATTGATGTTCACAACCAAGGGCACAAAGAACCCATGGATATTTATGTGGTTGAACTGATAGGTTGGGAACAGACCTTCCAAGCATAGAACAATGTCTGATTTGGGGCCATCCTATTGAACTTATCACTAGAAAAGAAAATGGTGGTTTGCTAAGAATGTAGACTTCAAATTTACCGGTAGAATTCTAAATGTCTTTAGATCTCTGCTTTCTTCAACTGCATTTTCAATATCATTTATTCTAGAATTTATTTCAAAGACTTCCCTCCCTATATCTATTTCCAGCTCTAAGACAAAGAATCATGTATCACATAGTTAGGTTTGCCATGTAGGGGTTTCAATAACTGTTAAAAGACGGTTTTTCAGTCCTAATGTTTCTTGTGTCCATGCCTTTACTCATTCATTTATTAAAAAAAAAAAAAAAATACCAGACACTAGCAAGAAAAGAGATACAAAGATGAATTGCAAATGGCCACTCCAAAGTATATAGATGATGGATGGATGGATAGATAGGTAGATGGATAGATAGGTAGATAGATAGAGATATGTCAAGTGGTTGAGATAGACACTAGAGCAATTATTGACTTCCATGTGGCCATAGTAACAGATGACAGAATTCTGTATAAAAGCAGTATAGCATAGTGTCCAGGGTCTGGACTCTGGGGCCACACAGTTTCATTTCAAATCCCAGCTGTAACACTTACAAACTGTATAACTTTACATATCTTACTGTACCTCTCTGAGCATTAAGTTCCTCATCTGTGAAAGAGAAATAATATTATTATATTATTTACAGTTTCTTGTGAGGATTAAATTAGAACAAATATTCTCAAAGTATGATCTCAAAATGTCATCTGG